>PVJI01007150.1:0-80419 GCA_004026765.1 Micronycteris hirsuta | reverse complement strand
ACTCCTCCTTGGAAGGTTTTAGCATGGAATTCAGAAAGTTGCAGTAAACCCTTGCCTCAATTCAGGGTGAGGGATTTTAGCAAAAGTAAGTACTATGCAGGCCTGATTCCCCACAAGAGAACCTGTCCATGGGCGTGAGTCCTGTGTTGCTCTCCACTGGTTCCTCTGAGTTGGAGCTGGGCTCACGCCATGCAGAGTGGTCTCCCATAAGATGCATGTGTGTGTACATACATCTTCTGGTCTCAGATTAGAGACAGAGCATTTCCATCCTCCATAAAAATCTTCCCATGACCACTTGTAGTGTATCTTTCTTACTGTGTCTGGTCTCAGGTACTTATTGCAAATGTATAATGAAAAAAAAAATGTTCTGTAGAGTTTTATATAAATGAAACGAAATGAGTTTTCTTGGTATTATTTCTAAATTACTGAACAGTATTTCTTATGTAGATATACCAACATTTTTGATAGATATGATTGTTTCCTTTTTTTTAACTAGTAACTAAAGCTGCCATGAACATTTGCATACAAATCTTTGTGCTTTTATTTCTCTTGGCTAAATACCTAGGAGCCTTAAATTACATAAAACAAAAACTGAAAGAAAATCTAGAGTAGAAAATAATAGATTAAAAGATTTGCTATAACTATCAATAACTGACAAAAACAACTACACATAACATTCAGAATGGTGTAACAAACATGAACAACACTATCAAACAACTTAATTGACATTGATAGAATACTCAGTTTTAAAGCAGAAGAACCCACATTTTGCTTTTCAAACACAAGAGAACATTTCCTAAGACAGATCATCTACTTGGCTCTAATGCATAATAAACTTAAAGGGCTGAAATTGCTCATGATATGTTCTCTGTCCACAAGGCAATAAAGTTAAAAATAAATAACAAAAGAAAATGTGAGATTTCTCTGATGATTAGTGACATTGAGAATCTTTTCATATGTCTATTGGCCATCTGTATATACTCTTTGGAGAAGTGTCTATTCAGGTCCTTTGCCCATTTTTAAATTGGATTGTTTGGGTTTTTTGGTGTTGAGTTTCTTAAGTTTGTTTGTTTGTTTATATTGTTATTCAAGTACAGTTGTCTCCATTTTCACCCCACAATGGCCCCTCCTCACCCATCCCCACCTCCTACCCTCATACCTACCCTGTTTTGCTTTGTCCATGTGTTCTTTATACATGTTCCTTGATGGACCTTCCCCTATTTTCCCCCATTATTCCTCTCCCCTCTGGTTACTGTCAATTTGTTCTTTATTTCAATGTCTCTGGTTATATTTTGCTTGCTTGTTTGTTTTGTTGATTAGGTTCCACTTATAGGTGAGATCATGTGGTATTTGTCTTTTACCTCTTGGCTTATTTCATTTAGCATAATGCTCTCCAGTTCTACCCATGCTGTTGCGAAGGTTAGGAGCTCCTTCTTTCTTTCTGCTGTGTAGTATTCCATTGTGTAAATGTACAGTAGTTTTTTTATCCACTCATTTACTGGTGGGTATTCAGAGAAATGCAAGTTAAAACCACAATGAGATATCACCTTTCACCTCACACCTGTCAGAATGGCCATCATCAATAAATCAACAAACAAGTGCAGGTGAAGATGTACAGAGGGGAGAACGCTTTTTCATGTTGGTGGGAATGCAGATTGGTACAGGCACCCTGGAAAACAGTATGGAGATACCTCAAAAATTAAAAATGGATCTGCCTTTTAATCCAGCAATCCCACTTCTGGGAATATAACTGAAGAAACCCAAAACAGTAATTTGAAAGAACATAAGCACCCCCATGTCCATTGAAGTGCTATGTACAATTGTCAACAGATGGAAGCAGCCCAAGTGCCCAACAATAGATGAGTGAGTAAAACAACTATGGGACATTTATGCAATGGAATACTACTCAGCCATAAAAAAGAAAATGTTACCCTTTGTGGCTGCAGAGATGGACCTCAGGAACATTATGCTAAATGAAATAATCCAGTCAGAGAAAGACAAATACCATATGATTTTTCCCCTAAGTGGAATCTAATGAACTAACTAAACTAACAAAGAAAATATAGACAGACACATAGATAGAGAGCAGTATGACAGCTATGGAGTAGGGGTGGGGGTAGGTGGTAGAAAGATCAAGCAAAAAGGAAAAAGGACTCATGGACATGGACAACAATGTAGTAATTGCAGAGGGCAGAGGCTCTAAGGAGGATAAATGGTAATGGAAAAAATGCAATACAAATTAACAAATTAAGTATTAAAAAAGAAAATGTGGGAAATTCTCAAACATTTGGCAACCTTTACAACTCTAAATAACCCATAAAATATTATCACAACCAAGGTAATAGACACATCCATCACTTCCAAAGTTTCTTTGTGTCCCTTTGTTTTTGTGACAAAAGCACTCATCACAAAATTTACCCTTTTACTTTTTTAGAGAAACAGTACTAATCCTGTAAAAACTTTTTCCAAAGATAAAGGACAAGGATAGTCTTTCTAAAATTCCAATATTACCCTGATCACAAAGTCAGAAGAACAAGAAGTCTCAAAAGAAAACTTTGAACCAGTATCTCTCATGAAACTGACCAAAAAATTTCTTAAAAAATATTAGAACACCAAATCTAGCAACATATAAAAGAGTATAAATCAAGACCAACTGATATTAGCCTAAAATTGCAAGGTTGGTTTAATTTCTCAAAATTAACTCAATATAATTAAGTAAATGTATACTAATATGATAGCATAAAAATTGTATGGGCATCTTAATTGATACAGGAAATGGCATTTGATTGCGTCTAAACACACATTAATGCTAAACACTTTTTCAACCTGATAAAAAGTGTCAATTTAAAAATCTACAGCTAACATCATACTGAATAATGGAAAACTGAGTATTTCTCTTAAAGATCAGGAAAATGACGAGGAGTCCACTGCCATCACTGCCATTGTACCTGAGGCCCTAGCAATTGTAGTAAGGCAATAAAAAGATATTGAAGGCATGCAGATTTGAAAGGAGAAAGTAAAGCTGTTTTTACTCAGAGACAATATGATCTTTTATGTAGAAAATCCTAAGGAAATATCAATAAAATTACTATATATTGGAAATGATTTTACCAGCATCTTAAGATTCAAGCTCAATATACAATGCTCAATCTCAACTGCATTTCTTTACAGTAGCAACAAACAATCTGAAAATAAAATTAAGAATGCAGTTCTATTCTTAGTAGTATCAAAAAGCATACGGTGTTTAGGAATAAATTTAACTTAACAGTACAGTCTGCAATGCACAAAACAATGTGGAGAAAAAATAAAAGAAATTTAGATAGGACAGATATACTTCATTCATTTATTAGAAAACTAAATTCGACAGCGAATAGTGGGACTTCTCAGTGAGAAGGAAAACTTTGGTGTGATGATAGAGTCCTGAAATTGGATTATGGTGATGGTTGTACAATTGTATAACATTACTAAAAATCTTCCTTTGCACTTACAATTTGTGGTTATATTCTATGTAGGTATTGAGAAGGATATGTTATGTTAACTTATAGTAGACAGGGGAGTTTGAACATCTATGCATTAACTTAATTCCCAACTGAAGAGAAGTAAGAATGTATCTTATAAATTACGCATGAAAATTGCAAGATTTTGTTTGGAAACATTTCTGAAGAAATGAGAGGATGAACCATTCTAGTGTAGCAGGAATTGATATTAACACACAAATGAGGCTGATAATTTAGGAAGATATTGCAAAATAACTTTATTGAAATTGAACGTCCTTTTGATTGAATTGTCCAGCTTTTTTAGTTGTTTTGGCCATGACAAACTAATTGTTACTAAACTTAACATATAGATACATATATTCTTAACCTTTTACTGAGAATTGTTTTCAGTTAGGTAAAATTAGAATGTAAATTAACCAAGAATTTACAAGACATTTGTAAGAATATAAAATATAAAAAAAGCAATTTGTTCAGCTACTTTTATCTTGATTTTTGTGGGCATCAATTTATGTGGTAAAATGCTATACAAACCCATTTTATTAGTCCATATACTTTCTATATGTATTTTTGAAAAGCTTACTAGGATATGACTTCTATCTATTCTCTTTTTCTGAGTAAGAGAAAACAAGAGAAGTAATAAAATTTAACTTTCTCCCAAGGAAAAACATCCAGGGAATTCATGAGAAACAGCCAGAAGTAGACAGAAGGCAGTGAAGCATTGAAACTACATGGCGCAATTTGCATAGTGCTGTCAAGTGAACCCACTCTCGAGTGAGTACAGATGGTCGGGGAATAAAAGGCTTTAGTTCCATGGTGTAAAAACAAAAGAAAAAACAATTATCTTTAAAAATGATAACTGAAACATAGGGGCAAACACAGAGTTAACAATGTTAAAACCGCGGCGTCAGTATTTATAGTATGTGTAAAACCGAGGTCAGTATTCTAAGAGGCATACCACTTCGAGTATATGAAAAATAAGAAAATTTTAAGGAAGAAACTCTAAATCAACTTAGACACATAAACTGGTTTCACTGTGGAAGGGAGATGAAAGGTCACCTCAGAAATCTCAAGACACTCGAATAGTTATCTATAAAACTATTATTGTTGTGATTAGGATATAATACCTTTCTGATTGAAGGTTCATTTGGTTTCCATATGTCTTTGACTCTAACAGTCTCCCTACCCAATTGTTCACTACACAATTGCTGAAATCATGGCCTCTTTATCACCGGCAGCTTCATGTCTATACAGAACTGAAATGAAAGTTACCGTATTTTTTGGACTATAAGACGCACCCCCCCAATTTGGGAGGAAAATGGAGGTGCATCTTATAGTCCGAATGTAGCTATTGAGTTCTGTTTACATTTACATTGGTGAAATATTATGTTATTTATGTTATTAAATATTTAACCACATTTTTTGCTTCAAAATTTTTTTTTTTCCTATTTTCCTTCTCTAAAACCTAGGTGTGTCTTATGGTCTGGTGCATCTTATAGTCCAAAAAATATGGTATACAGAAAATAAGAGAGGGGGAGCATTCTCTCACTTGAGTATGTTCTACAAAAGTATAATTTTTCAAGAACAATTTTTAGGTAGTTAGCTGTTTGGCATGTTTATTTTTAAAATCAGTTTGGAGAAACACTTGGGAAAGCAATGTGCAAACAAAACTGGGAGATCCATATAACAGGTCGTCAGAACCAGGTGTCACTTTCTGTGATGCTCCCAGTTGTGACCGGTCCATCACCTCCCTCAGTTTGTTCCGCTCTTGTCTCTGCAATAGCAAATATACCATGGACTATATACTTAGCTTAGGATGTTTTTCTTTTATTTTTTCAAGAGGAAAGTAAACATAACCATGGAATATAATGGTGAAAAGAACCTTAGAAGTACTTTATGCCAACCACCTGATGTTATAAATGTGAAAATTCAGGTCCAGAGCATTCACATGACTTATCTAAAATTCTATTTCTCATTTGTTTCAGAGCCAGAGGTAGAAGCAGAATTTTCTATCTCACTGTCCCAGAATTTACAGTTTCTTTGTTTGAAGTTTCACCTATAATGCTAATTGAAGCCCTTTTTCCTAAGCAAAGTCTGAGAAGATATGTGGTTTAGGAGATCTAGAGTAGGAGTACTGTAATGACTGTTTATATTACATACGTGCTTTAATAGTTTGGGCAGTCCAATTGGTGTCTCATTTCCTTTCCTCAAGTATACATTGTGCTTAAATATCAAGAAGTGTTGGAAAACTTGTACCTCATGTCTATGCTATCTATTTAATTTTACTTCTAGCATGACTGAACCAGACACTTGTTTGAATGTGACATCACATAATACAGGTGGGACTAGCACAGGCTTTCAGCTGTCTATGTGAACATAACACAATGATTAATAAATAGTAACACTAGAATAATTTCTTTTTTCACATACATAACTGTAAACCTAGTTTGCCCCACTATGTATGGATGTAATAATACATTTTAGGTAAAATTTTAGGCTCAGAATTTTATTTATTCTAGAACCACAGAATTTGAATACTGTATAACGTTGAAAGTACAATAAAATATTATCAATTAGTTGGAATATAGGGATATAGAATCTCTTACAGTTATTACTATATTTGTGATTAGGTCCAGTTAATTAGCAATCTCATTCACAGAAAATTGGTATGTTTAAACTAAATAGAAGTTAACTTTTGTGAGTATAAAATAAATTGTCTTTGAATCTGCCTCTTTAAAATGGGTAGATGATTATGGAATAAGTAGGACTAAAATGTTTAAATATTTTGGTTCTGTTTACTGGGTGACAGTATAATATGATCCCCAAGGGAAGTTAGGAAAGATTTTTATCATAATATAATATAATAGCTGAAGTCAGGATATATGTATTTTTCACATGTTGCATTAGTATATGTATCTCAAAACTGTTTTAAAAACCATGTCACATTGTTAGCCATTTATCATAAACTTTATGAAGGTAATTACAATGTGTATATTTGTGAATTATTTTTGCAAAAATACAGAATATTAAATACATAGCTTATCTGCAGGTATGTGGGGTTATGCAAAATATGTAATAATAATGTTATTCGTATTTTCTAAAGCTAGAGACAGAGCCTGCTTTCTGTTTGGCTTTAATGGGGCCAGACTGTCACAAGCAGTTTTTAGAAAGTGACACAAGTCCATTAAGGACATTTTGCATTAAACACATCTTTAAATAGTGTGATTCTTTTTTTAAGTATTTTTATTGATTATGCTATTACAGTTTCCCCAATTTCCTCCCCTTTATCCCTCTTCCACCCTGCCCCCCAACCCTCCAGCATTCCCAACCCCCTTAGTTCATGTCCATGGGTTGTACATATATGTTCTTTGTGTCCTCTGTTTCCTATAAATAGTATGATTCTTTAAACACTCTCTTGACTAAACACTGTATGGAACTGGATCCCAGAGTCATTGTTTTGGAAAAGCTTCCTCAACCTAACTGCAGCGAGGATTAGTTCTACCCAGTCACCTTTAAATTCCCTTTAATTGGGGAAGAAAACAAGATCTTTAGAGGAGCAGGACTACAAAAGCAGGTGAATTATAAATGCTGCCGAGTCCCGAAGGACAGGACCTGGCAAGTGGCGGTGCAAGGCCGGCACGGAAGGCAGCATCCTTCCGACCACAGTGCAGAACCACACCCGTCACAGAACATCGCTGTGAGCCAGTGGCAGTGTGGCTTTTCATTCCTTATTCTGAACTGTCCGCCCACACAGGTAGAAAGTCCACAAACTAGAACCACTATCCTCAGGGAAAGGTGAATTCTACAAAAAGGCCTACATACAGAAAAGGCAATTCCTGATGTGGGGGTTTCAGAGGTATTCTGGTTTTGTTGCAGTTCTGGTCCTGGGCCTCCTTCCCACACACCCCCTTTCATCCCACTAAGGACTAGCTTTTTAGTATCTAAGGAAACATCTCTGAGAGTTTCTGATATAAAGCTCACGTATAAAAAAATATTTGGAACAATGGAGAAAAATGTAAAAACAATATTTTTGTGTGTGCTACAGAATGAATAAAATGGTTTGGGTAGAAAACATTCATTGTGGGAAATTACTTGAGTGAGCTGAGAAAACAGGCTCTGGACACTGCCCTCCGTGACCCTCTGTCCTCAGGTCCCGGACTCGGAAGAGGGTCTCCACAGAAGAAAAGCTGCCACACTAAATAAACATGGAGAAGTTGGAACATTTTCTTTCACTCAGTTTCAGTCCTCACCTAATATTTGTTTGACAATGTGAGTGATTCTACAACTCTACAGAAGTTATATTTACCAGGTTAGTGATAAAGTATTTAGAAATATACCCTGAAGAGTTTCCCAGTCTCCCTAGGGAACATGCAAACCTGTCTCCGGGTGGTTAGTTCACAAGCTGTTATGAATTTCTCCTCTTTCCCACCATCACTCTGCACTGACACCAAGGTTATCTTTCTGGCATGCAAAGGAAATCATTCTTTGCTTAAAACATCTTTAGGAAGTCCTATGACAGCAGGATATGGCTCAAACTGCTGAGCCTACAGAACTTTACCATCAGGCCCTAATCTGTTTTAATTTAATCTGGCTTCATTTTCTATTTCTACTCAAGCTTACAATATGCCCCTGTCATGGTAAGTATCTCCTTACTCAGAACTATGTCCTATTCTTTACCGTGTCTCTTGCACATTTTTCTTCTTTTGGTATTTATCTATACTGCTATTCCTCCTTTGAATATATAATTAATTTAAATTACCTTTATTCTAATATGTCATTCCTTACATCCATGGGAAGTAGTGTTATTTTTCTACCTTGTTTTATCACACAACTTTGTGCTATTCTTTACTAAATCCTTACCAGATTTTAGATGTTATTTTTGATGTAAGTGAATGGACTGCCATATTGTATAGCATTCCAAAACAAGTTTTATGTATTCCTCAGACCCTGTTCTATAATCAACCACATGCTCAAGTCACCCCTGCAGTTCAGGTTGGGGTGTGTGAGTGAATGAGTGTTTGTGTTTCTTCTCAATGGTTCATTAAATAACTAAATTAGTCATATGCTTCATATAAGTTAAATATCAGAATTTAGAGCCTTAAGTTTCTATGGGTTCAAAAATAATTTTATAAAATCATGGTACTATAGCTATCACTTACATGATGCTCTCTGTATTAGTGTTGTCTAGAACAACAGATTACAGGAAGGAAGGAAGGAAGGAAGGAAGAAGATATTATTTATTAAACAGAGGAATTGGCCAACCTGCTTGTGAATGTGGAGAAGCCCCATGATCTGTGTCTGAAAACCAGAAAGCAAACTGGTATCATTCAGTCTGAGTTGGAAGCCCTGATACTGAAGAGCTGATGGTGTAAGTCCTGGTCTGAGCCTGACAGCCTGAGAACTAGCAGCACCAGTGAAGTCCGCAGACAGGAGAAGAGGGTCTCATCTTAAGCTGTGAAATGAATTAGGCATTCCTCTGCTATTTGGACCCTCAGTGGACTGGATGCTGCCCACAGACATTATGGAGGGCCATCCACTTTACTCAACTCACCAATTTAAATGCTAATTTTTTTGCAAAAACTCTCACAGAAACACAATTTTCATATTGTTTTAGAAATGTATATTTTATGCTTTTAAGGGAATGCTTGGAAATACTTAATAAAATGTAAATAGAAGCACCATAACCCCAAGGAAAAATCACAATCACCTCTAATTGTTATCTCCCTCACTTTTTCCTGTGTAAACCAATAAATTCTAGATCTGTAAGAATGCTTTTCTTGCATTCAGCATGACAATGTTGTTTTTTTGTTGAATTAGCTGAAACAAAATGTTAATGGCATTGCAGCAAGTTCCATTTTTCTTAAAAAAATAAAATTTCATTCTCCAAATTGCAGTATGCTTTTAAACCTTTCCTTTATAATTTTATGTTTGTGTTCCACGGAACATTTCCACAGTAAAGAATAAAATATTAACTGGAAAAGTGCTTATACTGATTTTCAGTAGCATGGTATTTTAAAGTGATGAAAGTGACTCGTTATGTTAGCTCAGTAATATTTACTGCTCACTTGTTATCACGCTTTCTTTGCCCTAACAAGTAGCTCACCACATGCACTTTAAAGAGGACTTTGAAAAATAATCTTGATTAACAATGAAATTTAGTTGAGTACATATGTGATTCTAAAATATATATACACTTCAAGATTCTAATACAACATATGTAGTCTTTCAGAAAAATTAGAGTGTAGAAAATACCAAAAATGGAAAACTAAATATCAATCCTCGTATCACCTCCTAGAGAACCTCCTCATTGTCAATATTTTGACATGACATTTCTACTATATGTCGGCTAAAGAGAAAAAAACCCAAATCATACACTTTGTTTTTTCCAAGCATTTCCCTGACTATACATTTATAATTGTACACATACCTGAAATGACATAAACCTCTGACTCTGTACCATGATATATTCCATGCACGTGGTACTGAATTTCTCAACTCCTTTTTCATAAATTCTGCTACTCTATTTCAGATGCTCATACTTTTATAATATTTTCTAATTTATTCTCACATAGTACCTAACTCCTTGCCAGATTTGGCAACTTGTACTTTATATCTGAACAAATCTTTTCCTTCTCAAAAATTACGATTTATCTCAATCCAGATTAAGTACATACCCCACAAAATCTACATTTATTAATTTCATCACCTATTTCTCCCCTCTATATCTACAGCCAAACAAAACTACCTACCATCCTGGATAGTTCATACTTTTCTGACGCCTTGCTTTTGGTCGGGCTGTTTCTGTTGACTTAAACACCCTCATCCAACATGCCATTGCTCAAGGCCTCAAGGTAGCTGACTATATTTCCCTCACCAGAGGTGTTTGTCTTCTTTTTTGATCTCTCATATCTTCACATATTTTAAGAACACTTATCTTAATCTGCATCATCTTATTACTTAATAATTTATGTATTACTGCTTGTATTATTTATATATTAAGAGATTCCTTCTTTATATAAAGGCACCAAATCAAGGAAGTCAGTTACCGTTCTTTTTATTTGTCTTTCTCAGTGTCTTGTATGCAGCAAGTGCTCATTAGTTACCTGTATAATTGAATTTATGCAAATTATTAGAAGCCAGATTAAACACTATAATTTATATTATTTATTTTATAGCATTTAAAATCTAAATAACTATAATAAGAAAAAATGTAGATAAAGTTTATAATCTAAAATGTTTTTATCTTACTTTAAATGCAGTGACAGAATCAACCCATCCCCCTAAAACCAATACCTACACATCTTTCTTTACAACTAAGTCAATCTACCTATAATGTGTATCTAATTCATAGCATAATTTGAAATTCACCAAAGAGAAAAACCTCCTAGTAGAAAACTAACTCTTACCTTCACAAGCAGAGCTCCTCTAGCTTTCAGTTCTGTCTAGGGATTTCCAGGTCAATGTTATAAAAGATTTGCTCTCCCCTCAGTGAGAAGACTGCACAGGCATCTGATTGTAGGAGGCTGCATGATGGTGGCAACGCTAAGTGACGCTCCCGTGGCAGAGTTGGAGGAAGGGGGAAGCTGGGAACACCTTTTGGGGCTTACACTGGTGGAGACAAGGGGTAAGTGAGAGAAATTTCTCACGAGGTCATGTTTAGTCTCTCTAATACTCTCAGCTGTGTCTGTGGGTTTAGAGTTTTTTTTTGTTTTTTATTTCCCCTTCCTTTAGAAATCACACTCCTTGAGAAATCGTGCCAGTGGCACGATCACCCTCAAACAAATCAGAACAAGTTCATCTGACGTCAGGGAAAATGAAGTGGATATAGACTTTAACTTCTTAGGATGTTTGTAGTTCTGTTGTAGGATAGCTCAGGTTTGTGGTTCTCAAAGAGTGGTGCCTGGACCAGCAGTCTCAGCATCACCTGGCAGTTTGTTAGAAATGCAAATTCTCAGGCTTCATCCCAGATCTATGGCAGCAGACATTGTGAAGTTGGGGTTCAACCATCTGTACTCTCGGAAACGCTCTGGTGGTTCTGGTATCTGGTAAAGCTTGAAAATCCCTGACTTACACAGTACTGAAGGGTCAATGTTGTCTAGGCCAGGGGTCAGCAAATCTTTTCTGGAAAAAGCTAGAGAGTAAATGTTTAACACACTGTATTCCATACAGTCTCTGTCACAACTGTTCATCATCTCTGTCACTGTTATGAAAAAAGCTAAAGACAGTAAGTAGATAAATGAACATGGTTGTGTTTCAATAAAACTTTATCAGAACAGATGGTGAGCTAAATTTGGACGATAGACCTTAGTTTGCCAACTTCCAGAATAGATATCTACTATTTGTCAAATAAGAGAACATACAATCATCTACATGTTGTAGCAGAATTGTTATTATTCTCATTTTGCGGAAGAGGAATTGATGCAAAGATAGGTTAACTATGCTGCTAAAGTCAGCGCAAAAATGCACTCGATGTGGGATATGCAGGCTGACTTCCAGCCTCTCATTTGTACACTAAAGCTTCCTTTCCAATGGAGACATGAAATAGGTTTCAGAATGGTTTAATAATTTCAAACATGCTAACAATTATGCAGTTTGCTGAAAAGAACAAATATAAAATGCACTGGTCTCACATGGAAAGAGTTTGGAAGATATCACTTCAATCCTCATCATAAGATAAAAGCTAAAAGCAAACAAGCAAACAAACAAAAAACCCCTGAGAATCAACAATTTTTAAATCTCTCAGGGAATTGAGGTTGCAGGGCAAACTGCTGTTCTGAAAACTGGCTCATGAATCACATCTTACACGGGGTGGCCCACAGCTGGAACCACTCTCATAGAAACACTTAAAGGGTAATTAACACATGGATGCTGGGCATGGGCCAGCTTAAGAGAGAAAAACCCTTGGGGTTCAGCCTTACATGGGCTGCCACACTTTCATAAGTTTTAATTACCTCCAGGAGCCTCACTAAATTCTCATCATGAGAATTGGGGAAAATCGCCCCCTCCCCCATGCCTCCAGGAGGGGAAAGGGAAACTTACCTGTTTTGAAATGTCCAGAGCTTCTGTTCTCCTTAACAAATGTCCCTCTTTAAAGGAAACTCTTTTTCCAGAGCATAACCAGTTTGGGTGTAACCAGAGCCTTACTGACCTGGGAGAAGAGAAATAGCCAACCCCAGCCCCACGTAACTTTCCCCTGTTGCCTAAGGTGGGGGAGACAAAAAGGTGAGAAGCACCTGCTGAGGTCACAATTCAGGGACACAGGTTCACTCCAAGAATGAATATTTTAAATGTCACTCTTGCATATAACAGTACAATGTAAGTCAATGAGATAAACCATACTGGTGATAGAATTTACATGAAGATTAAAATAAATAAACATTTAAAATTCAGTAAAAGTAGATGAATTAGTGACTTTCAAAAGAAAATGTGGTACAGCTTTGAACTTACACCGAAGCTTTCAAATGTTGGAAAATATCATTAGCTTTGAGCTGATGGGTTGCTAATCCTAAACTGTTGGCTCCTTTGGTATTTATAAAACTTTAATCTGGTGGTTCTCATACCTTCCTCATTAAAGAATAATCTGGGGAGTTTTTGAAATATATAGACACACAAGTCCTGCTGCAGGCCAATTGGACAATAATTTTGGGGAGTGGGGCACTGTAACAGGTCATTTTAAGTCTCCCATGTCATCATAGTTATAGCCATGTTTTGAAACAAATCCAATTCATGATTTTAAGATCATGTCTGAGTACTCTCATTAGCAAGTGTTATGGGCTAACTTGTGCCCTTGCAAAATTCATATCTTAAAACCCTAACCCCCAGTACCTCAGACTGACTGTATTCTGGAAATAGAGTCATTGCGGGGTAGTTATTTAAGATGAGGTCGTACTAGAGTAGGATGGGCCCCTAATATCACTGATGCCCTTATAAGGGGGAAATTTTCACTCAGACACATACAGGGAGAATGCCATGTGAATGCCATGGAGGCAGAGATCAGGGTGATGCAGCAGAAGCGAAAGATTGCCAACAATGTGCCCGAAAGTACAGTAGAAGAGAGGCATGGTACACACATGGTACATCACGGCCTCAGAAGGAACTAATCCTGTGGACACCTTGATCTCGGACTTCAGGTCTCCAGAAGTTAATGTAGCACATTTCAGTCAGTCAGTTTGTGGTATGCACTTGTTATGGTAGCCCTTGCCAACCAATACAGCTATGAGTGTAATCGGGACTTTTGCTTAACCATGTCTTGTTTCCTTCCTATTCACAGTGAAGGTATTGAAGCTATTGACCACAGTTCTTCTCCAGCTCCTTCCTTATGTAATTCCAGTAACCCTCTGCTTTCTCTCTGTTTTCCCATAGATAGGTGAAACAGCTTATCATATTTGTTAGTTTTTCATTCAGTTGGGCAACAAATTATCTTAGTTTCTTCACTAGAATATCATTCATTTGTGACCATGCAGTACAAAAAATATGGTTATCATGGATGATGTCCTTTACATATGTTTCCCCAAACTATTTAATTAATGCCAACAGAAGAAATAAACTCACAAACACATTGAATGTGTAGTCAGGCATTACTCGGCCTTAAGCTTCATATCAAGACATATTTGATGGCCGAAGAGTATTCCATTGTGTAAATGTCCCATTGTTAGTTGTTCTACCCATTCATCTAGTGATGGACACTCGGGCTGCTTCCATATCTTGGTGATTATAAATAAAGCTGCAATAAACATAGTGTTTTGGGTTTCTTCAGATATATTCCCAGAGGCGGGATCACTGGGTGAAAAGGCAGATACATTTTAAATTTTCTGAGGTAGCTCCCTACTGCTTTCCACAATGGCTGCACTGCGTGATGGTATGGATGAACCTGGAGAACATTATGCTAACTGAAATAAGCCAATCAGAGAAAGACAAATACCACATGATCTCACTCATATATAGAATATAATGAATAAACTGAACTAACAAGCAGAACAGAGACAGACTCACAGATAGAGAGTGGGATGGCAGCTAGTGGGTGGGGGAGGTTGGGGTGGAGGGATGGAGCAAAAAGGAAAAAGGACTCATGGACATGGACAACAGGGTGGTGATTGCTGAGGGGAGGGTGGTATAGGAGGGCTAAATGGTAATAGAAAATATACAATAAACTTTTTTAAAAATAAAAACAATGAAATAGTCTAGCTGGGTTACTACAGTTATTTCACCTTTTCCTTCAGGTGAATTATAACAGGTCTAACATCTCTGGAAGAGATGATCAATAACATTTACCAGATTAAATTCTCAACTTTCTCTTAACTCTAACCTGTATGTTATTCTAAGCTACTTGCATGTCAAGTGTTTATTGGGTTCCTGGCACACTGAAGATAACAACGAATTATGCAAATCATAAACTACAGCAGACCAATAGAACTTTCTATCATACTGGGAATTTTCTATAACTGTGCCATATAGTACGGTAGTCACTAATTACCTGTGGCCATTGAGCAAGTGAAATGAAAACTAAAATTTTAATTTAATTTAATTGAAATGTAAATAAACACATGGCTACTGAACTGGTTCCTTTTGACCCATTCTTTCCCTTAGTGAAGCTTTTAGGTAGGATGGACGATCAAGATTAACCAGGAAGCAGGTTTGGAGGATACGATATTTATGTAGTTTTAAAACAGCACTTATTCGAGACAGCTCCAGCTGAGGTCCAGGCATATGCTAGGGATCCCACATTCTAACATGTATTGTATCATGATGCTCATTTTATTGTCTGGGGAATAATTGTCATGATGGCAATGCTACTGAACTTTTCACAGAGGGAAAATACACACTCCATAGGTGTAGGAAATAACACAAGGAAGAGAATTTGGGAGACACCTTTTCTACTACAGTTAGTTTTAATGCAAACGTCAGAATCCAAGGCTTAAGATAAGAAGGGCAGTAAAGGGATCGAATAATGGCAACATTTAGGAACATCAACAGCAACTTAGAGTGGACAGAGAATGCAAGATCTTTGTGGGAGGAAAATGGAACAACAGAAGCAGGGTGGGAGAGAAAATATTGCTTATAAGTTCATATGGAAAAGGTGATATAATCAAATGCCTGTGGTAAATAAATATGGTAAAAAGAAAAAAGTTGTAAAGGAAAAGAATAGAGTACAAGATATGCCAAAAATATCCTTGGTTTAATAGGAGTACCTATGAAACTAAGTCACTCTTGAGGAATCTTTGAGCTTCCTAAATTAGAAACAAACATAAAATAAATAAAGTGAGAATGTAAAATAGAATGGGACACTTAGTCACCCCTCACTGGAGAAAATTTGATTTAGTTATGATATCACATGTATTCTCAAGTAAATGTCTTTTCTTACTGTAGGGTAAATGGAGGCAGTCTGGCTTCCTCACCCAGATGTCTGGGGAGCTGAGATAAGCTGTGTTCCCACAGCCTTGAGACTGGCTCAGATAAATGGTTCCCATAACCTCGAGTGGGCTCACATGCGTGAATGAAGCTTTGTTGTGTGATCTGCTGGCTCCCTGCCTGCTTTGTCTATATTTAGTATATAAGGGAGTTGGGACTTCCCACTGAGAGAGAGGGGACACAGGGGCACAGGAGACATGAAGAGACATGCAGGGGACATGCAGCTTGCAACACGTGTGGCTCGCCCACCCTTGAATAAAGGCACATTAAGCATCCCCACGGCTCTGCGCATTTTTTCTCTCTGTTCGAATCCTGTGAACCTGTTCAGCCTTGAACAGTTGAAACATGCTTGCTAAGCCTAATTTCTATGACCTGAAAATATTTTAGTAACAACACAAATGCTTAAACTCGCAAAGCATACATGCGACTCTGGGCATAGTTACTGAGGTGTTCTTACCTGACCTATGGGAAGGAAGGGGGTTTCCTTTACTGGCATTTGAAACTATAATTCTCATCTGCTTTCTATGCTCTTCATTAAAACCCCCTTATTAGTAATATTTAGATTTTTTTGTTTGTCATGTGACTTTACATGCTATAATAGGGTTCTATAAAAAATATATATATTTTTTGCATATGTAAATTATTGATTTGGTTCACCAAATATTCCTGGCTCTGCTCATCTAGGTTTTATGCAAGGTTTCAATTATCAGCTCCCTTGAAATTAAATGCTGCCATTTGATTTGCTTTGACAATGAAGTGTGAGTAGTATGATAACAGGCACAGAGTTAGGAGTGTTAAAATCCAAAGCAAAATTTGCTGTGTTTTCTTCTCTTGCCTTGGTAATGATGGATGGATACACTAAGATGAAAACTCCATCAGCCTGGATTTCTGAGTGACTACAATGAGCAGAAAACCCCTATCCCCACGCTACCTAGCGCTCTCAAATGGACACGTAGCATGAACGAAAATATAAATATTTGCTGCTTTAAGCCACTGAAATTGTAGGATAGTTTATTTCAGCATAACACATCTTATAATGATAGGTATGGATGTTATAAAACCTTCCATTTATTCATTATCTTAAAGTACCCAGCAACATAATTTGTCTATAAAGATTTAAGAGCATCAATTTCTTTACAAAGGCAATTAACAATGAATTCCTTTTTAACATCTCACTATAGAAAAAACAAAAACAAAAATAAAACCTTACTTATCTATATGAATTGGTCTATTTTCTCTAAAAGAATATTATATTCTTTTATACAGAATCCAAATCAGTGAATTTAAAAACATTCATGGACATGGACAACAGTGTGGTGATTGTGGGGGGTGGGTATAAGGGGATTAAAGTAATGGAAAAATGCAATTAAAATAATTAAAAATACATTCTGGGGTATTCAAAGGAAATAAAAAAATATAAATTTTTGGTTCCACAAATTTATAGTTTGTGGTCTCTCTCCCTTTCTCTGTCACTGTCTTCTAAAATAACAACAACCCATTTTCTAGAATGAAAACTAGGATTGCTTCTAACTCTAAATAGACTCACGGACACACTGGATTTTAAAAACCTATGGAACCCTTACAGTACACTAAGTAGCAATCTGACCCACCGTTCTTCCATGCTTCCTCATATCCTCCCACCGCTCCCAAACAGATTTTTACTAACGTGTAGTGGGCGTAATGCTAATCTAACAGTGAAAAATCAGTACAGTATCACATTTGAGTAAAAAACCTGTTAAACTTTCAAATCCATTGAAAGTATTTTAGATAATGTCTGAATTACATTTAAAAAGTTGTGAGGAAAAATCGTGTTTATGAAACAACACATCGACTTTAATGCTATCTTCCCATTGGCTACCACTAATGGCATTACGGCTACTTGTTTGTCCTGCAGACCGTTCCTCAATACTCTCTCCTGAAACTGAGCCTATTTCTTACAGTGGCCTTAGAAGATCTGTTACCTTATTAATTAGTGAATTTCCATTTTGGAGCTTCTTTTAATACTTTTCTCCATCTCTTACATTAACACCAACAATGGACAAGAGTTGATCAGACAGAAGACATACGGTGAGTAATATGGTGAGAAAATTTTTATGACCATTAAAATATACAAGCAAATGCCAGCTGTAAACAACATAAATTTATTCAGAAAATATAACATTATCCTAGAATGTCAATTGAAGTATTTTTACTTAAATTACGTAAAGAATGCTCTGTGTGTTTGCTTACCTTTGTTTCTCCTCTCTTTGGTCACATTTACTTTGTACCGCTCCACAGCCAGGCAGGTCTTGAGTAAATGGGAACATTTGTCAGGCTTCTCAACTGTCCTTCTGTGAGCCCCAAATCAAGTTTTACTGCCACCATTATTACTGCCTTTTCCCCCCTAGACTTTATTTTATTTGCTTCCTATGATATTTAGTTTATGAAAGAAAGAGATAATAGAAAAATTCAAACCACATTTAATTTCTAATAACTAAGTTTTGGAATGTTAAGGCACAATATTAAATGATCAAAAACCCTCATGTTAAGTGAGATCACTCTTGAGGAATGTAACATGAACGGTGAGAGTTCATCCTTTCAAGATCTCTGTCTAGTGAGCAATTGGCATCTATATTTCCTTTTCTTAGGTATTTTGAGAAGACGCCACATGACAGCATTTCATATTTCACAATTAAATGACAGTACAGGAGTATTTTCCCATAATGGAGGTGCTTTGGAGAGTTGAGACCTATTACATGACTCATCAGCTTCGAATAATTCAGCCACCGGAGATGAAAGCATCTTCATCTTGAAAGCACACGTTGGAAGAAATATTTTCATGAGAAAATTTTCAGAAACTCCCTGCATAACGTAGAGCACAAAATTGTGACAGGTTTACACTATGTAGTTCTACATAATAGTTATGGGAAACCAAATCAGCAAGAAATAACTACAGAAAAAAAGATGTACACAATGGGTGGTAGGGTAATTTGGTGACTGAAGCTAACAGACTGGCTTTTACGCACATAAAATGCTTATTTCATGACCCCAGAATCAAATGAAGTAAAGTAGATTATACCTTGAAGAGAAGTCAGATTCTCCTTGTGTGTTAATTATCACCTGGGTTGGAGAATCACTTTGTGGAAAAAAGTAAATTCTTTCTGGCTAGTAGAATGTCAGGTCCTGAATCTGGTTTAACTAATAATAACCTAGTAATTGTAATACTTTATTATCAAGGGAAAGGTTAATTTATCATTGTCCAAAGTTAATCTCTAATTCTACAATAGACATTTTAAATTGCCCTTTTTCAATAACTTAATGTTCTCTAGAAAATAGTACTCAATAAATAAGATTATGGCTAATTTACCTTTTGTTTTTACAAACATATGATTCGTTCATTGCAAGAAGAAGGTGGGAATCTTCCATGAGCTTTTCCTATCAGCCCTATGGTGTGTAGTATGGGCTGAGGATATTTTCTGGAGTGAAGTAATACAAAAAATTGAGTGAATGATGATGAGTTCGGAAAGAATAACATCTACCTTTGAGTGAGAAAATGTAAAAGATCACCCTATCGGCAGTTCTGAGGAGGCTAGAGGAAAGCTGAGTAGAAGAGTCTTAGTGAAAAGATAGCCACACAAATTTGATCTTTCCTTCTTTTTGATATTTCTACTTCATGTAGATTTAGGCAACTCCATCATTTTCTATCCTTCACATTTTTGCTTTCTTCCATTCTCAGTGAAATACAAAAATCAAACACAATCATCATCCTGTTATTTGGAAAGATTCTAAAGTACAAAGAAGTTGCAGTTTCCTGCAGTCCAGCGACCCGGAGGGTGAATCGCATGTGACTATTGGCACACTCGGGTACTACTTAGTAGTCCAATGATTTGTGGTTTGATAAGCTGTTTTTATGGGAATTCAATTGTAAATGCAGCTACCATGAAATGGTTTGTATTGTAACATTGATGAAAATGTGTTTGCTAAGTGATTCTCTAAATTACTTTATGGAGTATAAAACATCTGCATTTAGTTGGATTCTATTTGGCTGAAAAATAAACATTTCTAAACCACAGCTCTCATGTCTGATAATGATAATGTGCTGGAAAACTGAAAATTACATGACAATCTAAATATGTTTTCTCTTGAAAAGTAAATGGTACTGTTTGTATGTCACATACCACATTGTTCCGCCTAATGGTACATTCTTCTTGAAAGTGTATAAATATCATGATATGCTTCTCACTTATAAAACAAAATGATACCCAGCATTCTGATAATTCCGGGTTATGAGAGTTAACTTCTGCGTCTACTTTTCGAAAAGGTCAATTGTGACAATAAAGTATCCTCTAATAAGATCACGAATAAAACGGTAGTGAAATATTCCTTGATTTCTTAAAAAACTAAGGAGAAATTCAATACTTATTGCTCATCCAGCAAACATTAAATCTAGAATAATACCCAGCAAATGTTTGGTTCACAAGTCCATAGATAGCATATTTATCACAGTATTTGGGATAGAACAGAAATTTCAACCAGTTATATCTTACTATAGGAAACTAAAGGAACACCATATGTATTATAATTGATCTTAATAGAGATTAGTCTTACAGAGAGGAAGAAATAAATTAATATAAAGTAGTTGCACAAATACCATCCCATAAAATGTTTGCACATTTATGTAAATAACCATTAATAGCAAAGTTTGAAGGAAATGTGATTTTATATGGTATTAGTCACAGACTCTCTTTATTTTTTATTTATTTTTTTAAAAGATTTTTTTTTTAATTTTTATTTTGAGAGAGAGGGGAAGAGAGGGAGAAAGAGAGGGAGAGAAACAGCAATGTATGGTTGCTTCTCACATAGCCCTCACGGGGACCTGGCCCGCAACCCAGGCATGTGCCCTGACTGGGAATCGAACCGGGACTGCTTGGTTCCCAGCCCGCGTTCAATCCACTGAGCTACACCAGCCAGGGCACAGACTCTCTTTAATCAAGCCCATTTCTACTTATAAAGCTCACAAATCCTTCCTCCAGCAAAATTATTTTGATATTTAGTAAATCATAAAACTATTATATTTTTGTCATTATTAGGAAAATATTTTGGCATTTTTTCCTTTTAGTAGCTACAACCAAAGTTAATTCAAGTATTTATTGC
Organism: Micronycteris hirsuta; assembly: GCA_004026765.1. Classification (NCBI taxonomy): domain Eukaryota; kingdom Metazoa; phylum Chordata; class Mammalia; order Chiroptera; family Phyllostomidae; genus Micronycteris; species Micronycteris hirsuta. Next base: position 59,384 of record PVJI01007150.1, on the reverse strand, counting down.
TTATGAATGAAGCATCATAAATATAGGTAGAGGAACAGAGCAATATCTTACCATTACATTTATAGTTGAGAATGTATCCACTATTCAAAATATTAGTGCATGTTTGATAAAAATACATTAATGTTTTTTGTGAGAAAGTCCTTATGTATATCTTATGTCAAGATAGATTCAAAAAATTCCTGCAAGTTCTTCAATGGAAAGAGGCACTTATTCTAATGGATAAATAATGTGTTGTTACAGATTTCAATGTCTCATATCTTCTCAATGGCATAGTTTAATGATGATGTTAGTTACTATGTAAAATATTAAGTGAATCCATTTTAGAAAAGCCATTGTATCTCTGGAAGAAAGAGTGCGCTTTCTTTTCTACTAACCAAAGTGATTTGACTTCTTGTAATTAGCATGACTCATCTACCTGCCCAGCTCTCTACATGTCGCCGGATGGAGTAATGTAGCTGAAACTCATCTTTGTTTCATTGATGTTTTGGATTTCTTACTCTCCTCTTAATTCTCAATCAGCACATTGCAGTTATACCGAAATATTCCCTTCATGACAAATGTTTCTTGCCACTTATAGCATGTAAATGACATTCAAATTTCAGTCCTGAAACATATCTGAAATCGCAGCTACAATGAAATTAAAAAGTGCAGATCGGAAAGACGTCTGTGAAGAGCAGGATGAGACAAACGAGTTTGTTATCAGATCAATAGTCAGATTAAGGTTCTTGAGAAATTTTAATTCTAGGAAACAGAGAAATAACCATGTTTAAACACTGTTGAAGAAGTTCCTTCAATATATTCAGTTTTTTTTATATTAAGTGCTCATTAACTTGAAAAAAACAGACATTATACAATTCAAAGCTTTTATTTATAGGGAAATTATGCTAAGAGAGATCAATGATCTGTCCATGGCCACAAAAAGTTAATGGTTGAATAAACCAGATTAAGTATTTTATAGGCCCTGGCTGGGTAGCTCAGTTGGTTAGAGCATTGTCCCAATATACCAAGGTTTCAGGTTTGATTCCCTGTCAAGGCACATGCATCTCTAAAGTCAATCAACACAAAATTTAAAAAGTATCTTGTAGTATTTTTGTAATATAAACAATGGTATATGCATGTCATCTACTCAAATACACTAAAATGGCATTAGTGAGATTTCAGTTAAACCCACTTTACAAGGGTATCAAATTAATGACCAATTTCTAAAGGTACAAATAAGAATAGAGATCAAAGGCCTTAAATATTTTATTTCCCTTTTAAATAATTACAGTTTTCAAAATTGATCAGAAAATATTTCATAGATGTGTTGAGAGATGTAAGTTATGTTCTAGTAAGTAATTGTCATCTATATGGTGATCTCTGGAGTACGTTTACTTCTAGAAGTTGTTCCTCTCGGCGGCTGACACTCACAGAACTACTGTGGGCCTGCCTATGACTACAGCATGTTAATGCCTGGACTAGGGGTTATCAACTGAGCCAGAGTCCTTCACTTGTATTCTTTGAATTAGATTGAATAAAAGGAATTAAAAGGTGTGTGTCTGTGTGTAAGATAAGAAGCTGTGAGCAGAATGACTTGGCTGTTGTCAGTGGCCATTTTTTGCCAAGTGATGGAAGATAGTGTGCATTCTCTGAAAATGAAGTTTACACGTAGGAAGGAAGAACTTAAGGCGGCACCCCGAGAAAAGCAGCTATGGCGATCACACACACTCAAAATCACACACACTCAAAATCACACACATAAACAGAGAGTGTGGGTGGGGAGGATTTTTCTTGAAAAATGAGTCCCTCATTCATTTTATTTATGGACATTGCTACATCTTCCTGTGGTTGAGGTTTTCAATGCTTCTTTCATTTACACAGAGTAAAGTAGTTATCTTTGAATAAGGGATCTTTTTCTCTAAGTTACCTTGTGGTAGGTTTCTGTGATTTGCAACTAATAGTTCTACCTAATATACAAAATTATTCATATTACCAAAAAAGGGCCCATTTCTAGAAATAGATAAATTATAATCATCAAATGGGGCTTTTATGCAGTCATTAAAAGTCATGTTTTTGTACATTATTTAATAAACTGTGAAACTCTTCTAATTATAATACCAAGTAAAACAAACTAAAATACAAATAGCATTATACTATAATTCTATCTGAAACTCTATAAGGCATTTACATAGAAAAATACCAAAAGGAATTTGCCAAACGAACAATGGTTATTTTGTGTATTGGGATTACTGTTAATGTTTATACTAACTATCCTTTTGTTTTTAAAGTTTATATATATTCACATATATATAAACTTTCATATGTATATAAGAAATATGTAGATATATATTTCTAATAATAACTATTATTTAAATTATGCCCCTCTGATTAAAATAAATTTACCCTTTTAAAAATGCATTAAATTCATTTGATCTCAGTACAACTAATTTAAACTTTTTGTTTTGTTTAATTCTCCATTTTACTTCCAGAATCAAATATGCATGCATTTCTATAATTTGGTTTATTTGAATATTTGACCAAATGGGCCAGATTTAAAGACCAATAGCAAAACACATAAATCATTAATGAGACTTTTTATTAGAGATTCCCTTTTTCTCTGTATCATGTTCATGAAAACTCCAAGCACCTCCTTAGTTTAAGCAGTGAAATTTAGGAAATAACTAAACTGGTTCATCGATTTATGATTATCGGCACCATCATTTGGCATTTATAACTACAAATTAAATTAGTGCTTATTTGTTACATACACACAGAAGATGCCATCAAAATACAGAGAATCAGAGGATGTACATTGTAATCTCTGCCCGAAACACAATCTATTGCTTTCTCTTGTTAAGGATATGGGGATCCCATCATCGGGAATTAGCTGTACATCATGGGAAACTTGTTAGATTCATACAGTCCATAAGCCATAGCATACAAACTTGGATAAATTTTTCAGTTGCTGTTTTAGCCGTTCTTTATGAGTGTCCACCATATGCCAAGCTATGTAATGTGTGCCCTTTAGTGTAATTATGAGGTAGAAATTAACTCCATGTGGGACATTACATATTTGTGTGGGTAGAGATATTACATAGCTTGTCCAAAGTTACATAGACACAGCACTATTTGGCCTCAAATCTGTCGGTTTCATATCCTTTGTATTTAGACATCAACACTGCCTAAAACAGTCTATAATATATGTGACAGATGGCTACGTCCTTTGTCCATGGCCTTGTCCACAGAGTGTCTCCTGATCCAACCCACCATGTGTGGGTCTGGAGTATCATACCTTCATGGAGTTTGTCACAAGTGTGCAGGGAGATTTGTGTCTGAGGATGCTTATAAGTGCCAGAATGTATCATTAATCTGTGGGATTTGGGAACAGCTGTGCAAATGTGCAGAACAGTTCGATCTTGAACGCAGATAGTAGCTTATCTAAGTCCTAGATACTAGGTTGGGAACTCTAGCCTGGCAGCATTTTGAGAAGCAACAATGCCCGGGACACTGTATAAAGTACTTAAATTAACTAATTTAATACTGAAAGCCCTACGAAGTAGGTACTACTATAGGGACTTCATGGTATACAGTTCAGGAAACAAAAACAAGAGGAAATAATCTTTCTCTAAGGTCATACAGCAAATAGTGGAACTGGGGTTTGAATTCGGAGATCATGGCTTCTGTCTGAACTCTCACAGCACATTATCCCTAATTGTAGCTCCTGAGCACGCCAGAAAAATTCACCTGGTGGATATTTCAAAGGTTTGCAATCCCAATGTATTCTTAGCCTCTGCTTTCTAATTTCCTAGTTTCTTCTATGATTGTCATTTTTTTGTGTATTTGCTTTGTTTTTTGTCTTTGTAGATATATGACTTAAGATTGTATTCTATTTTTATATTTGTTCAGTTTTGAAGGAAGCATGTATAAATATGTTTCTATTCCAAACTTCAATGAGAAACAACTTTTCAAATTGAATATCATGGGAAGGATATATAAGTAGCAGAAAATAAGAAAGTAAAAAAAATTAAGACTTGAAGAAGAAAAGATAAATTTAGCATAATTCCTCCAGTTTCTTTGAGCATAAATAGAAACCAATATGTTAGCTTAGCAGAGACTCTCATCCCTCCACAGAAGTACCAAAAATTCCAGGTAATTCCAATTAGACAAGTAAAATAAAAAGTTAACTTAGTACAAAAAAGATAAGTTCTAACAAAAAATAAAATCAGCAAAGCTACAAATAATTGTATAGTTCGCATTCTTTGCAAATGTCAGGGAACTGCTTTTTTCCTTTGTGCTGCAGTTTCTCAAATACCAATTCACCAAGTAAGAAATGTCTGCATTGTGCTGGTATAAAAAAATGGGCTAATTTTTAGTTTCTATTGCCCCTCTTATTAGAAACAGAGAGTATAAACTCAGAAATTAAACTCTGCCACATTTAACAACTCAAATAACCAATCTGAAAAAAAAAAAAAAAAAAAAAAACCAAAAAAAAAAAACAAAAAAAAAAACACCCAGAGAACTATCCCTTTAAAGTGTGTGTTTTGACTTGAATTTCATTCTATCATTTGGGATGGAAGTGCAGTATGATTTTTTTGTGAATACTTCTGAAGCACATATGGATTTTAAAATGCTATGGCATTATGTGTATGAGAGATAAACACCGCTTCGGGTCTGCCTGCAGACTGCTCCCGTGCCCAGAAGGATGAACAGTGAGCAGTGCTGGAAGGTAATAGTCCCCGTCTACACAGAAGTGTTCGCGTTACGTAAACCAGCCAGAGCCAGATTGTAGTAATTAATCTTAATATCAGTATTTCTTTGTTTGTCTCAGAGTTTACATAACTATTTCAGTAACGTTTTCTTCAGAACATTTTCTTATTTATATCGCCCGCCTGTCTAGAACATTTTTATGTTGTTTATGATAAAAGTTTAGGAAAGACTATTTGGTGAAATTACTTATTTAAAAAACTTGACCTTTCTTCTCTTAGTTCAATTCCTACTTGACTATGGCATGTTTAATTTGATTTCTCATAAGTTAATTACTTGATGAAGGTTTAAATTTGTTTTGATATAATGGGAGTACTTAGGTTGCATGTGCACCGAATGCTTCCCCTTCCTAGATATTTAGTATTTCTCTAAAATGAAGTTAGAAAAATGCTTCAATATTGTCAAATAACATAAAATTTTCTAAGAGATATTAAAATAACTTAGATGTTAATCTTATCTTGTTATATTTGAAAAATAATAGCAAAAATATCATCTTTTTTATATTGGGAAAAGTGGAGAGTACAAGGTCCTGTTTTGGGTGGGATAAGATTATATGTGGGTAAGAGTGCACCAAGGAGCCCTAAAAAAGGGAGAAAAAATCATCTATGAGAAATAGTTTTTCAGGTTATGATTTAAGTGAAAAAAGCAGAAAAAGATGTATATCACTTATCTTTATGAGCCCAAAGAGAGAGGTACACATAGAGGGTGAAACAAAATCATACTTAGTTTTGTTACCAGGATGAGAAGCAACCTTGACCTGTGACTGTGAACCTGAACGCAATGAGAGGAAAGGGCAGGAGGGTCAGGCATTCAATCGGCAAGTCGGATTGATTGCCTTGCTGCTGTGATTTGGATTAATCCATTATCATGAAGATTGGAATTTCCTCTTCTTGTTCCTCAACTTCTGCCTCTTCTTTTTTATGCCTCTCCTTGTTCCTCCTCATGTATTGAAACAAAATTGGCATTTGTGGTTTTCAAAACTACAGTTGAATAAGAGCAAAAATGCTTGGAACCCCTGAGCTAGTCAAGGACTTCCTGCTGGAAGAAATTGTATAGTTCAACATGGAGAACAAATATTGTGGAGGGATTCTCTTTTGTATAGTTCAATATGGAGAACACAAATAAACATGAAGGTTTGTAATTCTGAAACTTCTTTCTCACTATAGCCTATACTACAAAGAAGCAATCCATTTTCAACATAATATTCAGGCAGATGCACTATTGCTGAAAATATATTAGACAATATTTCTCAACTGCATATTTACCTGATGTGCTCTGATACTTATGCAGTATACTCAGGGATTTGTTTCATGTTGTAAAATAAAGATAATGTGCCTTGTGTTATGGCCTACACTTTGGGAATGAAGTTATATATTTTTTAAAGCTACATCTCTTCTTAGCCTTCAGCAAGAACTATTTTTTGTGCTTAAAATATTTAAGCTGAAGATATGTCACAAATGACACCTTCAAATCTCTGAAATGTTTAAAGAAAATTAATTTTACTGTCATTTTTCTTTTACTGATTTAAATTTTTCCCTTTATATTCAAAGCATTTCAATGCCATGAGTTATGACAGACGGAACTGCGGGTATTTTCATTGTGTGAAACATCTTTTCAGGTTAGCACAGATCTAGAAGTCCTGAAGGACTTTAACCAGGAAAGTAACTTCAATTTTAAAAGATTAACCTGGTAGTGATAGAAATATTAAAAAATGGAAAATAAAGAAAAATCAATCCATTCATAAAAAGCAGGAAAGAAATTTTTTAAAAAGGATAAGAAAAGCTAAAACTTTTCTAAAATAACAATTTTGTAGAAGTAAATATGACCATAATAGTAATCAAAAGTAATCTAATTTCATTTATTAGCCTAGTAAAAAGCATGTTTTCTAATACACTTAGGTTATTGTAGGCAAAAATTAGAAAATTTATAAACACTGAAGAAGAAAGACAGAGAGATTGAGATGATACAAGATAGCAAAAAGTCTTAAATTAAAAAAATTAGCTTCATGTGCAATTAAATAATTTTAAAATAATCTCTGAGTTATTCAGGAGGTGTTCATAACTGACAGTATGACTTGTGGGATACAGCGGAAGTTGTGGATCACAGGACTACGTTTAGCCTCAAATGTATGTATCTTGTATAAGAATCTAAGACTTCGATTTAGTAAGTTAGAAAAAGTCAGCAGAGTAAACCCTCCAAACTAAGAAGGAAATATTAAGGCAAAAAATAAATAAATTATGTAGGTAACATATTTTTAATATAAAATAAAATAAAAATAGTTTGAAGTTTTATAAATTTGGCCAACCATGGCAATATTGATCAAAAGGATACACAAAGAAACAATATAAGGAATGTAAATTGGGATGTAACTAAATCCAGTTATCAGTTATGAAAAATCATCATATGTAAAACTTAACCCTAATATATATTTAAAATAAAATAACTTAGAATGGAAGAAATGTTAGGGTAGAATGAGCAACCAGAGGGGAAAATAAGGCAGAGAGGAGGGATACCAGTCCCATCCACTGACTCAGCAGTCCTTGAATCTGTGTATCTTTTCCATTACCTGGGAAAGGAAGCCTTTGAAACCGTGCTTTCATCCCAAGGCCTAAAAGGGTGAAAAGGGCCCATGGTGCCTAAAGGAAGAAGCCCATTAATACTTTTGGGTATTCACACCCTGCATCCTAGAAAACCAGCCCTAACTTTACCTCTCTTCACCTCCCCCATCCCCCCAGCTCTACAGGTCCTCAGGGCTGCACTCTCTCGGCTCTCTGGCTGCCGGGCCAGGACTCCTGGCCTCAGGCCGCACGCTCACCGCACGCTCACTTGCTACCCAGGCCCTCCCCACCTCTGCGCTTGCCACCCTGGCCCTTGGAGCCCTTACCCTACCTTACCCTGACCCTACGCCTTTCAGCCCACCCTCCTCCCTGCACCTTGACGAGGCCGAATGGTACACCAATAAACCCTACTTGCACTCAATCTAATAGACTCACTGATCTTTAATTCTTTACTTCATTGGCGAGAAGAATCGAGTTTCTGGGAGTTTCTCCCCTAACAGAATCACTACAAGAAATGAAGCACATAAATGTACATTGTGACCAATTAGTCAATTAGGGGTAAGACAAAAATAAAAGTGGATTTTCACATTCCTAGCTTTTGGGATTTTAGTATGTGGGTAGTAGTTTAGAAACTAGATCGGTTATGTAGTAAGAGGAATACGATTGTGTTGGTATCATTCCTGTTGTTCTGTGAGAGTAATGCGAAGGGAAGGCAGCAAGGTCTTCACAAAACAAATTTGAAGATTAAAACAAACTTAACTATTTCTCAGCTGCTCTGTTTCTACTCCCTTCTTTCTCAAATAATAGCCTAATGCTTCTCTAGATAATCCATGTTCCCTTTTAGGAGGCAGCAATAATTTTGGGGTGTCAGTAACTTAACCTGGGGAATCAGAGTTCTTTCCTGGTTCTAAAGAGCAGTGACTCAGGCCTGAATCAACCAGGGGTGGCGTCTTACTGGCCTTCTGGCCAGCAAATTGTTTGTATTATTATTCCGATCAAAGTGAAGTTGAGATCATTTGTTTCATGATTGTACAGAGGAAATGTTTTCTCCAATATGTGTCCTCAGGAAGATGTAGCTCCTGTTATTACCAGCAGCCCTCTTATGACCATGAAAGTACAATACAATAAAATCAATACATGAAGAGGGAAGAGCTGAGAAAATTGCAAACAATTGATAGAGTTCTTTGATTTAGTTGGCTGAACGCCTAAGCCACTGCTAGGCTGTAAGTCTTACGAGTCAGTAAATCCATATTGTTTAAGGCAGCTGAATGCTGCTTCTTGTTGCTCAAAGTGTATAGAGTCAACTCCATTACTTTACTCACGGAGGTTATTTTCATTATTTTGCATATGAAAGCACACTGGGCTATTTTACTTCTCTGAATGGCTAATAAAAAGTACAAGGATATTAGAATAAAATACTTATCAGTTTTATTATGGATGAAGTGCACTGCAAATACGCTTTTAGAAAAATCTTAAAGGTACAAAGAATGCTATATGAACACTGTTCTCATTTGCTGTTTTTAATTATTTTTAGCCTTTTTTATGTGTTGTGTTTATTACATTCTAGAAATATGAAAGTATAGGAACAAAGTGTGCTACATTCTAACAAGAGAGTAAACCTTATTCAAATGCAAAAGAAATTCAGGAAGCTTCTACTCATTCTAACGGCATTTTCATGTCCAGAATTTTCTTTGTGTGAAAGGGAGAAAGAATTAACGAGGTTTGTTGACTTAACCGAAAATAAAAAGGCCATTGTTTGTCTTCTATGCTAGATGAGCTCCACCACAGGATAGTCATCTAAGAAACTGTGGTTGTATCATTGTGTTGTTCAGCTGCTTCGTAAATTCACTTGACTTTCCAGTGGTTCTTGTCTTACAGTACTGAGTTATAATATTTTTCTCCAGTAAAGAATAAATATATTTCTAGTATTATTAATTTGCAAATATTTGATATGATATCCTTTATCTGCTTTATAAGTTGTTTATAAAAAGAATACTTCAATCACATAGCCTATACTATTACTTATAAATGTAAAGCAGCACTAACTTTAATTTTTACATGGTTCCTATTCCCCATTGTGCTATCTCTCCTTTATGATAGTAAAACAATATGCAATGAGCATTGACAGAAAAATTTGAACAAATTAGTTATCTCTCATAGTCATATATAAAATGCCACACCTATTTTTACTCAATATGTTAAAAATTAACTCATTAATTAATCCCTTAAACAATTAGTGAGTAGCTTTCAATTGAAAAACACTATTTTGAGCATAGATGGTATGTGTATAGAATTTTAAGACATATTAACTTGGTTAAACACCATAATTTGCCAGAGATTTAAATGTTAAATAATTGAGGGATTTACATGTATGTTTATAAGTTTATTCATTGGATAAAATGCAATCATAGTAAACACACTAATTTTCATTTGTGTTCCTTTTTGTAACAACATTAAACTATGTATTGGACAAATATAGAAGATATTACTAAATATTAAGCTATATACATATCTATTGGTTAAATTATTGAAAGTTGAAGAGTATACACATGTAACAGACAGTATACTAAAATATATAAAGTAAAAACTGACAGAATAGAAAGGAATAAGTCGATTCAATGAAAATAGTCATGTTTCAATACTTCACTCTTAATAATTAATAGAACAATTAGAAAATCAGTAACAATATAGTAAACTTGAATGAACTCTCAACCACATTGACTTAACTATAGAATACTCCACCCAAAACTGCACATACATCCTTCACAAGCGCATGTGGAATGTTCTCCAAGGATGTCCTTCAATTAACATAACTGAAATTATAGTAAGAAATTTCATATGATTATGTCAGAAATAAAAGTCATAGGAGAAATTGCAAGGGGAATTAGAAAATTTTCAAATAAACAGGAAACAAAACACCACACACTTACATTTATGGGGTGCAACTAAAGCAATGAATAGAGGGAAACTTGTAGTTTAAATGAATATGTCAGAAAAGAAAAAAGGACTAAAATAAATTACCTAATCTCCCATCTTGAGAAATTAGAACAAGAAAGGTAAACTAAATCCAAAGCAAGGAAAAGGAAAGAAATAATAAAAATTAGAGATGACATCGATATTTTGGAAAACAAAAATATTAGAAAAATTCAACATAACCAAATTCTGTTCTTCTGAAGATCAAGAAAATTAGTACATTGTCAGTTAGATTGATCCTGACAGAAACGAATGAGACACAAACCACCAAATCAAGAATGAAAGAGAGAACATCATTATTCACCCCATCAAAACTAAAATAATTATAGGAGAATAGTATTAAAAACTTTATGCCAAGAAATTAAGTAAATTAGATAAAAATTTTTATTTTGCACATGACAGATTTCTTGTGTAAAACAGAGTTGCCAAAATCACATGAGAAAAATTAAAATCTGAGACCCTATAACAATTGAAATTAGTAATTAAATATTGAATTAGAAATTTTAAATCTCCTTCAAAGAAAAGCCTAGTTCCAAATGGCTTCACTGGAGAACCACACTGAATATTTCAAAGAAAATTGTCAGAAAATAAAGTACATTTCTCCATTCATTCTGTGAAGCCAGCATTACCCTGATACTAAAGTCAGACAAGAACATCACAAGAAAACTACAGCTCAATCTTTTCCATGCACATAGATCCTGTAGGTATTATCCCAAATAATCCATTTAAAATAAACTATTAGAACTAATAAGTAAATTCAGTAATGTTACAGAATACAAGATTGATTGATGTATGAAAATTAATTGTGCATCTATATGCAATCAAGGAGCAATCCAAAATAAAATTAAGATAGTAATTTCATTTCAATGGCATAAAACAATAGAATACTTAGGAATGATTTAACAAGAGAAATATAAGACTTGTATGCTAAAACCTACAAATTATTGTTGAGTGAAATTAATGAATATCTCAAGACAGTTTATGTATTCATGGATTATTAGACTCAGTCTTGTCAAGATGATCATCATTACCAAATTGATCAATAAATTCAATACAATTCCTATCAAAATAACAATAGTGTTCTTATTTGTAGAAATTGATATGATCTAAAATGTATATGGAACTCAAATTACACAGGAGAGCACCATTTCGAAAAGAGAAATAAATTCGTAGGACTTAACTCAATTCCAGAACTTACTATAAAGCCATTGTAATGAAGACTGTGTTACTGGCACAAGAATAAGCTTATAGATGAATAGAACAGTTTGATGCTGGTGCCAAGACCATTAAAGAGAGAAATGAATTTTCCAGCTATTGTTTCTGAAATAATTGACTATCTACATTTAAAAAATTTCATATCCAGACAGGAAAATTAACTCCAAATGGATTACAGACCTACATTTAAGAGCTAAAACTAAATATTCTAGACGATGACAGAAGAAAAATATTCACATTTTAGAATGGGACAACAGGTAGAAACTACCCCAAAAGCCTAATCCATAAATTGGTTTTGATAAAAGTTTAAAACTTTTGTACTTCAAAAGAGAAATTGAAGAAAATAAAGGACAAGTCATAGGCTAGAAAGAATGTTTGTAGTTATATCCTGTATAAAGGACTTTTATCCTGAATATATACAGAAAATTTGTAACACAACAATCAAAAGACAAACAGCCCAATTAAAATTTGGCCAAAAGATTTGACTAGAAACTTCTCTAAGGACATATGAATCGATGTCCAGTGATCACATGAAACGATGCCCACCTTATTTAGTCATTAGAGAAGTGTAAGTGAAACTACAGTCAGATGCCACTGCACAAACACTAGAATGGCTATATTCAAAACAAACAAATAAACAAACAGCACCCCCCCAACACACACAAAAAAAACCCACCAGAAAATACCGCATTTTCTAGGCTACGGAAAAATGTAACTTAACATTGCTGGTAAAATCATCAGAGTATAGGCTCTTCAGAAAAAATTTGGGAGTTAAATTGGCAATTTCTTAAAAGTTCAACATAAATTGACTATATGACCCCACAATTCTATTTCTACATAGTCTCCAAGAAATATAAAAACAAATATCCATACAAATATTCATAGCAGAATTTTTGTGCTAAAATTTTTAAATAGCCAAAAAGTGGAAACAATCCAAGTAACTATCAACTAATAAATTGATAAACAAAATATCCATAAATGGTATGTATATAGTCAGTCATAAAAAGGAATGAAACGGTAATAAAAGTTAGCAGACATTTAGTCCTGTCTAAAGTGTCCATGGAGACATTTGTTCCATACTTAATATAAATCCTACTCTTCTGCAAAATTGAAATCCTTATCCAATCACAAGAGCCCATTACTTTTTTATTAAATTGGTAGTTTAGGATAAACATAAAAATGGCAAGGTATTACTTTGCCATAGTTAGGCATAAAAGTACAGTATTTTTTTAGTTAACGTTTATCACAGACTACACTTTTAACCTCATCCAAGTTTCTGAAAACTACAACTCATAGGCTAAACTTTATCTACCACCTGTTTTTATAACAATATTGGAGTGCACGCATGATCATACATGTGTACACAATCATTGGCAGAGGTAGGTAGTTGCACTAGAGATTGTGAGGCTCGCAAAGACAGAAATGCTTGTTATCTGGCCCATCACACAAAGTTTGTCAGTCCTTTATCTAGTCTAACCCTATACCTGGCCGATAATCAAAGAAGACAGAAATCTCAGAGTAAAACAAACACTATTGGAAAAGGCCCTGTAAAGATGTATTCTAAAATGTTATGATTAGTAACATTGTCTTAAAGTATGAGGGACTGAAGTGTTATTAATTTACTTAAAAGAATAAAAAATCATTTAATAACTATGATAAAGATCTGACTAATGTATGCAATCATACAACTACCATTTTTAAAAAAACATATCAGTTACAGAACATAAATGATTTAGCAAATTTGGAGCATTTGAGAAGCACACACCAGCTCTGAAAGGAAGAGAAGGGAGAACAAAATGCAACTTACAGAAATATTCGGGGAGGGACACCTTTAATGCTCCTTTATCGGGTTTCATGGAGTTAAGAGCATTGACCATAGGAAAATATCTAGCTGGTATTATTGCTATTTTTTCTATCACTAAATAGAAAATTAGATAATTGGAAAACTCTACTCTTGAAAGGACCCAGAAAACCTAACATGGACCTCGCCATACCTTATGCTTAAAAAGGAGGAAAAAAAAAGTATTTTTGTTTGCAGATGACATGATCTTGTATGTAGAAATCCTTAAAAGGCTCCACAATAAAACTGTTAGAACTATAAACAAATTCAGTGTTGATAGATTCACATTGCAATTTGACTTGGCCGTGGGGGGCGCAAACATTTCATCAGATTTTATTCTGACATGTCCATGTGGTTGTTTCTGGATAAGATGAACATTTGATTCCATAGACTAAGTAAAGCAGATTGCGTTCCCTAATGTTGGTCGTCCTCATCCAATTACTTGAAGACCTGAATAGGACAAAAGAGCTGAGTGAGAGGGAACTTTGCTTGCTTGACTACCTGATCTGTGACATTAACCCTTCCCTGCTCTTGAACGTAAACTTAGACTATCAACTCTCCTGGGTCTTCAGCCTTTGGTCCTGAACAAGAGCTACAGTACCTGATATTCTGCGTCTCCAGCTTGCTGACTGCACATTGGGACTTCTTAGCTCCCATAATCACATGAGCCAATCCCTTATAATAAATCTCATATATAGATATCTAGATATCTCAAGATATCTCATGTATAGATATATAGATATAATGATCCCTTATTGCTTTCTTTCTCTGGAGAATCCTAATACAATGAGTCTCACATTTTTGCACATCTTCTAAGCAAAAGCACTGACAGCTTTTGTCCTTAGCTCTTTCAAAGATGACAAACAGCAGTGAAAGATAGACATAATGCCTCCATCTGTGACAACGGAAAACAGATTTGTTTTTTGTTTAGTATAGTAAATATAATTGCATCAACATAATAATGACAGTTTGCCCAGCTACAGGGTAAAGAACATGTTTGCAGACATGTATAGAAGATTCATGTTCCCTAACCTCAGGTTTCCTCTCCTGAGACACAATCCACCATATGTTCAGTATTTACCTGATGATCACAGGATTATGTCATTCCGTATGTCCTTCCATGAGAATGAAGGCTCAGGGAATGAGTGTAGGAAAGTGATGGTACCCTGACTACCGCTATTTCTATATGTGATAAACTGTCCTTGTCCCAGACTCAGGGAGCTTAGGCATTCTTTTCAGCATCTGTGACAATGTTGAAAATAGTATAAAAATTTCAAATGCTTCATAGTTCTTGATATGACCTATACTTTAAAATTTTTATAATTAAACACAGAAAATTGTTTTATGCTGCTATAGATATATTTAAGCTAAGTTTCTAAAATAACAATAAATAGAGACATACATCATGTCCTCTGAAAACGATGAAGACAGCTAATCTGAATTAGATAATGCTCTCATAGAATGCATTGTTGAAGAAGTGCGCAATGCATAATTTTTATACCACACTTGTTAAATATATTTAAATATCTCAAATAATATGCAATTAGAGAAGCCAAAAGAAATTTTTCCCGTAATAGAAATTGAACACATTAGAAGTTTAAAATAGTTGTCATGTACTTGGATAAAATATCTACCTTTTCTTTAAGAGCCGGAAATATCGAGATAAAACTTTTATGAAATGTTCCTCCACATTAAGTATTAGTTACTTTTTTTCTGCAGAGCCCCATTGCTCTATCATGCCTCTGACAATGTTACTTTAATCTGATAAATGTGTTTTGTTCAATGCAAAACAGTTAAAATAACCTGAAATCTTTTACGCTCCTAATGTGTTCTGAATTTACAGAAGCTTCTAAAGAAAACACTGCTTGAGGCTGGGAACATTATGAACATTTCAGTGGAACTGAAGCTGTCAAAATATAGGGAGAAATGCCTGTCGGAAATGTAGAATAAATGAATGGAACTATGACAATTGAAAATTATAATGTATCCTTCTTAAACAGATTTGTTCTGTTTTGGAGAACTTAGTGGGGAAAGGAAAAGGCAGGGCTATAATATGTTTGGAAAGTGACAGTGAATTAAAATTATGAAATGAATTCAATAACATATGGTAAAAGGAAATATTTTAAACTTGAAAAGATAAATACCAGTATCCATTAAGACATTGTAAATTATGGCTGGTTGACGAAAAATGGATCAGCCTCTTGAATTTCATGTTGCATGGGAGGGGATTTAACATTAAGCAGAAATAAGAGAGAAAATAGAAGTTGTGTAAAATGAGAGTCCTAGCAGGTATTCATCCATTTTGAATTCAATGTTTATTTAGCACCTACTTTGTGTCAGCCACTGAGTGATGAGGTATAGTGATTAGAGATAAGTTATTACCATTAGGGACACAAAGAAGAATAGGACAAAGGATACAAGCAGTATCTGAAGGATAGGTAAGTTAACAGTTAAATGTCCTCTGTGTGATAAATGCTAAATAATGTTAGGCTTATATTGCTAAGAAGCCACACTGGAGGAGGCTCTGACCCAGACTGAGGTACAGGGATCCCCTGGACTGAGCCTCAAGGGCAAGTAGAGCCCATATGAGTACAGTATACTGCCGGGCAAATGTTTAGGCAGAGAAAAGAGCAAAAACATCATTCAAACAGAAATCTGCAAATAGTTAATTCTAATTATGATGTTGAGTACACATGGCAATAAAATAACCTTGATTCAAACATTGCCTTAACCGGGTAGTGGAACCTTTGCCTCCCTGAATGGCCTGCGGCTACAGGTCTCACAGAGCAGCACAATGGCCTCCCTGGCCCAGTGGCTTCACAGCCTTCGGCTACTTCTCTCCTCTCTTCCACTCCATCCCACAACTGGCATGATGACAAGAAAACCCAGATGCGCTCTCCTTTGGTGCTAGTGCAACTTCAAACCGTGGAAACCCTGGCTTTTGTGAGGGAACTTTCACCCACCTCCTAAACACCATAAAAACCCAAACCTTCCCTGGATACTCTGAATACCAACTGGTCCTATCTGCAAATTTTGGACTTTTTAAAGTGAGCTTTCCCTGCACTCTTCCCCAAAAGTTTCATTATACAAGTAATAAACCATTTCATACCCTTTCAGTGCTTGTGTGATATCATGAATCTGGATATCTGAATCAAATTTTGGATCAGGTAGTCCATCTCCTCTCTGAGTAGTAACCATAATAGCTTGCTCACTATTTTCAGCCTCCCTTACAGTAAGATTGCCCTATTTGGCTTTCTTTGAAATGACTGTGTAACTTGGAGATCTAAGCAGCTAGTATCTGCCATGTCTCTCCCACACCTCAATTTTTCCTGCTACACAACCATAGGGCTGTGTTTTACAGTTGGCTTAAGTGGACATATGATTTGGGAAAGACAAATGATCTGCACTAGACTATAAAGAGTGAGAAATAAAGTTAAGCTGCAGAGATTTGTTTTGTCTGTCTGTTAGGGCACCTAGAGTAAATTACTTTAGTACACAAAATGCTAGTGTTTGTTGACTTCTAGATTCATCCTGATAATCGCTTCACATACTGTTCCTTGATTACAGGTTTGGACCAGCCTGAATGTTATCACAGTCCTCTGTGTAACCTGAGCAGATAGTCACTTTGCTTCAATGCAGAAGAAACTTCTTAAAGGCCTATGTCAACTGCCATTGTGTATGAATTTCTTTGCTGTGTTCCTTTTGTTTCAGAATTAAAGAAGCTGTCTTGTAGCTTTGGAGAATGAAAAATCATTATGTAGTAGCTAAGATCCAGTACTTAGCTGTGGTATGACTTTAGATAAAGGAGATAATACAGACTTTCAAAAAGATATATAAGTGAATAATATAGATAATATCTATAAGATATATGGTATATGTGTAAATAAGTTTATGTATACAGGATTTTATATGATACAACTAAAGTGGCTACTACCCATTTTAAGAGCCCTGATGTTGTATTTCTCTTCATTATTTCTTTTTGCTATCAGTGTTATTATTCCATATTTTTCATTAATCTTTAACCCAATAAACTTTAGCAATAAAAGTCATCAGCTAAACCAAATAATCTTCCAAGAAGGGCTAATTTGAATAGGGTATGGTTTTATCCAGCTAAGGTGGAGAGTGAGTTGTAGAAGAGAAAGCCCTTGATTTATTTTTTTCCCTGTGAACAGGGTCACAGTCAACATAAATTAAGCAGGACAGCACATGGTATCTGGGTGGGAGTGGGGGTGGAATGCTGCAAACCATCTAAGAATGATAACAGGAAACTAAGTTTTATCACCAATACTAAAATTTAGATTGAATTATAATTTGTAGACTTTGCATTTCTATGTTTATTTCTTATGATTCTATGTATTACATTTTATTATTGTTATTATTATTATCATCTGTTTACTGGAAAGCCAAATGAAACTCAGATAGGTTAGAAGACACAGATAAAATTTCTTAGTGAAAAGTGGAGCTGGGTCTTCTGATTCAAGAAGCAGGACCCTTCTTCTCGGTCATTCCGTCTTCTCGATTGAGAAACCATTCTTAACACTTTGTGCATGTGTTGTTTGTGATATAAAGGAGATGCTTCAATTTTATCTAGAAAAGTATAATTTTTCAGCTCTTTATTTTCCCCTATTTCTCCTTTTTTTCCAACAGAATGGTAAAGTAGGCATTAAAATCATCTTGCAAGCTTGTGATTGGAAATAGTAGGCTAATAGTTGGATTTCACTGGAGGATACAGGAAGATAGGATAGAGCATATAAGGAAGAGGGAACCAATAACTTCTTACTTGAAAAGTTTCATATATGTGATCTACTTCCTGTTTTTGTTATTAAATGTTGGGGATTTCTATTTTATTTTTTCAGAAAGATGACAATTTCTGCAGTGGAGGAAGATTTCTGTGCCTTTTGAGGTAATAAGAGATGAGAAGTCGCTCTGTGTGCGGCGTGTGGCACTGTGTGTGAAGTCACTTATTATTCTATCCAGCATGAAGTGCCTGGGTACAGGGATGTGGTGGAGACTAACAAGGCATTAGCTCTCATTTATGAAGACAATTAACACAACAGGTTTTCTTCTAGCCTGTTGTGTTGATAACAAGTAACTCCTTTTCTGCCACAGACAAGTCATACTGGGTAGAATCATAGACTCTATGATAGAATCAGGTCAGACATGGCACCAGCTTGCCAGTTCTGTGGCTCTGTGGGGAGAGGGTTTAGAAAAAGGACAATGGCCTCTGCTTGCCCTGTTGCCAGACACTTCAGTTTCTCCCTACATGCCACTGGTGCCTTTCAAGCTGCTAGCCCAGTGCTGGAGCTCAGAGGGAGTGAGTCTGAGTAGGCCACATTTTACTCCTCCTGACATCCACTATTACGGTGATCTATGCCTCATCCAGCCAGTTTCTCCTGGATGTTTCCGATCAACCCAGTCCACATCACTGTTCATGAAGTAACATGGACAGCTTCGATGATCTACAAGTATTTCTGACCCTGTTAGAAGGAAGCAGGGGGAGAGCTTATGAGACAGTGTTTATGAAGTCTACAGAAGTGTACAGTAATGTCTGAGGCCTTCGCATTTACTCATCACTCACTCACTGACTCACCCAGAGCAATTTCTGCTTCTGCAAGCTTCATTCAAGTAAGGGTTTATTAGTTGAGCAAATGGAGCCACCCCTGGAGTCACAGGAACTGGAATGCATGACCTACATGACTCTAGGAAGTGGACAAGCAACTTAACCTTTGTGCCCTGGGGAGTCTTCAAGTGATTGATCAAGATGGTACCTGGGCTACTGTGTTCCAGGGAGGGAATGTAGATAAAGAATTGTTGATCCATAGATAAAGAAATACAGTGGTACCTTGGTACTCGTCCTTAATTTGTTCTAGAACTCGTGCTGAGTGTTGAAACGCATGATAGTGAATGATGAAGCATTTTATCTTGTCAGGTGGCATCATGACTCATACAACTTCTAGTAAGTGCAACAAGTCCCGAGCAAGTATCATGCTGAAACATTTCTTTTTCTTGTCAAAATGCAACAAATACAGGGTTTGAATTCTGAAGTCAAAGAGTACTGATGTATGACTGTGCTAGAAAAATCACCAGACCGAAACTCTCATCCCATTAACCATTTGTTTTCTAAACCCATTACATACTCTTTCTTCTCCTTATAAAAAGGTTTGCTTGAGATAAAATGTTAAGTCAATTTTGGGGGATACATAACAAGATGTCGTCTCAGATCACCAGCGTCTGAAAAAGCATACCCATAACGTTCAAGCTTTGGACTTCCCACCAAGATGGAGGCATAGGTAGATACAATTTACCTCCTTGCACCACAAAAAGAAGGACAGCAACAAATTTAAAAACAAAAAATAACCAGAACTGCCAGAAAATTGAACTGTATGGAAGACCAACAACCAAGAAGTTAAAGAAGAAACATTCATTCAGAATGCTAGTAGGAGCAGAAATGGGCAGCCAGGGGTGGTGAAGAGTAGAGCAGCAAGGCAGTGCTGGCAGACCAGGTGGTCCCACATTTGCATACAAGACAGACCACACAACAAAGGGTTCCAGCACAGGAAAAGAAAACATCAAAACTGCTGACTACAAAAACCTCTAGGGATTGCGGCAGCACAAGAAACTCCCAGCCTCACAGGAGAGTTTGTTGGAGAGACCCACATGGTCCTAGAATGCACACAAACCTACCTACTGGGGAATCAGTACCAGAATGGCCAAATTTGTTTGTGGGTAGTGGGGGAAGTGACTGAAAGCTGGCCAAGAGCAGAACAAGTGGCATTGTTCCTCTTTGATCCCTCCCCAACATACAGTGCCACAACACAGTGATGTGGGTTACCCTGCCCTGGTGAATACCTAAGGGTCTACCCCTTACAATGTAACAGGTGTGCTGAGACAAAGAAATATGGCCCAAATGATGAGATCAGGGGCATTCAAGGTGATAATGTCATAGCCAAAATATGGCCCAAATGAAAGAACAAATCAAAACTGCAAAAAAAAGAGAACTAAGTAAATGAAGAAATAGCTAACCTATCAAATGCAGAATTCAAAACACTGGTAATCAGGATGCTCACAAAAATAGTTGAGTGTGGTTGAAAAATAGAGGAAAAAGTAAAGGCTATGCAAAGTGAAATAAAGAAAAATATACAGGAAACCAACAGTGAAGGGAAGGAAACTGGGACTCAAACCAATGATTTGGAGCATAAGGAAGCAATCAACTTTCAACCAGAACATAATGAAGTAACAAGAATTCAAAAGAATGATGAGAGGCTTAGGAATTTCCAGAATTACTTTAAACATTCTAACATCCAAATCATAGGGGTGCCAGAAAGAGAAGAGGAAGAGCAAGAAATAGAAACTTTATTTGAAAAAATAATGAAGGAGAACTTCCCCAATCTGGCAAAAGAAATAGACTTCTAAGAAGTTCAGGAAGCTC
Organism: Micronycteris hirsuta; assembly: GCA_004026765.1. Lineage (NCBI taxonomy): Eukaryota > Metazoa > Chordata > Mammalia > Chiroptera > Phyllostomidae > Micronycteris > Micronycteris hirsuta. The sequence goes on along the minus strand of PVJI01007150.1, from coordinate 38,626 downwards.
AGAGAATCCTAAAGAAGTTGGACTCAAGGAAGCACACACCAAGACACAACATAATTAAGTTACCAAAGATTAAAGATAAAGAGAGAATCTTAAAATCAGCAAGAGAAAAGGAGACAGTTACCTACAAAGAAGTTCCCATAAGACTATCAGCTGATTTCTCAAAAGAAACTTTGCAGGCAAGAAGGGACTGGGAAGAAGTATTTGAAGCCATGAAAGGCAAGGGCCTACATCCGAGATTACTCTATCCAGCAAAGCTATCATTTAGAATGGAATGGCAGTTAAAGTGCTTCCCAGATAAGGTCAAGTTCAAGAAGTTCATCATCACCAAGCCCTTAATATATGAAATGTTAAAGGGACTTATCTATGGTAAAGAACATGATAAAAATATGAACAGTAAAATGACAACAAACTCACAACTATCAACAACTGAAACTAAAAAAGAAAACAAAACCAAAAACAAACTAAGTGAACAGCTAGAACAGGAACAGAATCACAGAAATGGAGATCACATGGAGGGTTATCAGTAGGGAGAGGGAGGGGGTAGAATGGGGGTAAAGGTACAGGGAATAAGAAGCATAAATGGCAGGTACAAAATAGACAGGAGGAGGTTAAGAATAATATAGGAAATAGAGAAGCCAAGGAACTTATATGTATGACCCATGGACATGAACTAAGGTGGGGGGATGCTGGTGGGAGGGTGGTGCAGGGAGAAGGATAATAAAGGGGAGAAAAGAATGGGACAACTATAATAGCATAATCAATAAAATATACTTTAAAGTATAAACTTTATGTTAGAATTAGTTTACTCAGCTAGGTGTCACTTTTCCATTTCTTCCTTTCAACATGCTCATTATCATAGAAACTACATCTTCAGGTAGATATTCTTTGCTGATGAAAACAAGGATTTTTATTAGCTTAAGCAAATCACTGCTAAACAATCTATGACCATGATACTCTTAAAATATTCTGTCAATTCCTTAAGAGAAGTTGTTAGTGATATTAATAATAATAATAATAATAATAATAATAATAATAATAATAATAATAAAAGTACTAATTTACCCTGGCTGGTGTGGCTCAGTGGACTGAGCACAGGCCTGTGAATCAAAGGGTTGCCAGTTTGATTCCCAGTTGGGGCACATGCCTAAGTTGTGGGTCAGGTCCCCAGTAGGGGGCATGTGAGAAACAACTACACATGGATGCTTCTCTCCCTCTTTCTCCTTTCCTTCCCCTCTCTCTAAAAATAAATTAATATTTTTTTTAAAAAAGTATTTATTAAAAAAACAAAAACATAAATACTAATTTAAAATTATCAGGATTGACAGCTGAGGGTTGCTCAAATATGTGATTCTGAAGATGCTATTTGTCTCCTAAAGCAGCATGGGACTTTAGTAGAATTATCTGTCCCCTTATTCATGAATGCCTTATTCATTGACATAAAGAAGGGTATAGACCTCATAGGTGAAACTAAGTCTAGAATAATAATGTGAATAAAGTTTGTCACTATCCTCAGAATCCTATATAGGACAACCAGTTCACTTAAATGATGGTTTGTTTAGTTAGTTTTCATATAATAACATGCATGTGGTGGATAGAAGTATAGTGCCTGTCTTAAGAGAAATGTACTCATCAGGGCTAGCCATGCAGGAACATGTCCATGTTGCTGCATCTCCTGGTATAAGTTTATGCAAATGTTTTCCAACTAAGGCATTTATGATAGGGGGAGAGAGAGAGAGACAGAGAGAGAGAGAGAGAGGGGGGGGGCAAGAAAAGAAGAGAAGAGGAGAGGAGAGGAGAAAAGAGAAGAGAAGAGAAGAAAAAACACAGAAAAGAATATTCTTCTTGCCCAATTTTAGACTCCAAGCTTCCATTTTGTCACCTCTGGTCAGGTTAGTACCCTAGATTTTTTATTTTTCCAAAATAAAGCACATACATGTTTTCACTAATAAGATACTCTCAAATATTTCTGATATGTAGAAAAGTGATAATTTTCTTAGGTGCCAATTTGCAACACATACTATAAAAATCTGTGTAACAGAGTAAGTTGCTCAGTTGATGGCTAAACCAGGTTCAATGCAATGAACCATTAGCTATCTCTAGTTGTTTGAACATGGAAAAAAACTCCCTTGAGGTGATTTAATTTTTATCTAGGTGTGAAATGCTCTGAAAATAAATTTCACCACCAATGATATCTCCTAGCCACCAAATAAAATTTATACAAGAAAAGGTATAGTAGAATTAAATTTGTGAATTTTCATATTCATGAATGATTCTGAATATACACAGCATAAATGTCATTTGTCTGATACGATCATATCACCTAAAATGGCATTAGGATAAAAGTTGATGGTGGTTAGATATGTATGAAAGAAGAACAATGTCAAGATTTTCAGAAATACTCATTAATTAAAATATAATTTCACTATGTGTAACATGTGAATCATATATGTAGCTGACCATCTTAATGGAACTTCAAAAACATTCTTGGGCACACTAGTTAGTGTGTGGTCTAGGATTATCCTTTGTACTACTCTACATATATGTGTGTCCACAAGGGATAATTTTATATCAACAGAATTTGATATGCAATACCTTCTTTGTATACATCTATCACTTTATAATATTAGTAGAAAATATTAATGGTATGGGGGAAAAAACTAGGGAGACTGCTAAGTGTATTTTATTTTTATTCAAAAATCCCTTCTGTGTGTTAAGAAAACTTTGCATCAAGAGGTTGTTTACTTGTTGTTTTGTTTATTCAGTTAGCTAGTTAATTTTTTTTGCTTTGGAGCCTTTGACTGCACCCATGATTTATGATCCACAAGGGAACAGTAGCCAAATACCTGAAAACACCTGCACTTGAGCCATCTGTTCATGCCTAAGTACCAGTTTTAAACATATGAACCTTTTTTATTGATTTTAATTGTCTTACTATTTGTAATCAGCCATCACACAAAACTGTAGAAAACAAAAAAATTAAATAACTATTTTTGAAAGTGAAAATATTTATGAGTACTCCAGAATATAATTTGGAAGTTTGAGAATATTTCTGTAGCAGAATATTAGATATGCCGTGGAAATTCATCTGAACACTAAAGCTTTATGACTGGTTACACTAAATTAATTCTGATAGAAGAATTAATAGTGACAGCCAAAAAACTAGTCAGAAATCTGCAATTTGAAATGTATTGACAGACATCCTGCAAAGAAGATGTTGCATTCTACACTCCTAGATTAGAGGTTCAAATGACACATCGCCATAGCAAAGTATCTGAGAATCCCCGTGGCAAAAAATCAGGCACAGAAGTGAAGGCATGTCCACATGTTTAGGGCCTAGGACTGAAGACATGTGGGTAACTTTTTTGCACTTAATCAATCACTTAGAGAGAAGCGAGGGGTAGCGTGCTCAATAGGCAGGAGAAAGGAGACCCATGGGCGGCACAATTTCATGATATATATTGTTTGAAAAGGTTAAACTATAGAGGCTTAAACACAGTTAGTCTGAGGCAATTAATTGACCTGATAATAATTGCCTGGACCTCAGATATCATATAGACTGATCTCTTCAATGTTCATTTGAGAAAAATAAAGCACAGTGAAGTTGAATTTCCTCCCTGCCCAAAATTACACATACAATTCCACATCTAATATTCCATTTATATACAATGCTATCCATCAATAAACTTCTTCCTGTACATTTGCCTAAAAATGGAAAATTTTACTTTTTACATCTGGCTTTGTAATGTGGAAGTTAAAGTTATATAGGACTCTGACATCCTCATCATTGCCACTCCTGTGCATACATGTGTTGTTTTGGGAGTGAATCAGAAAACAGTAAATCTAGGACACTTTTGCTATTACTAAAAGAAACAATAAGCAGCAGTTAATACTGTTAAATGTGAATTTTAGCACAGATTTTACCACTCCAAGAGTTATCTATGAAAAGAAGATCCATTCATTTTCAGGATCCAGGATAAAGAATCTGTGAGAACTTTGGAAATTCTGTGAATTGTCCTAATTTATTTATTGTTAATTGAGTTATACTTACTGTCAAAATATTACCTAGCAGTTTGGGCAGAATATTTGAATGTCCATATTTAATATATCTATTTAGTAGTTGTATTTTTAATTGAGTGAGCAAGTTAGTCAACTTTCTCTTTTTGATATTTATCTTAAAGGGTTATCCTATTCTTTATCTTTTTCTGCTCATATCCTGGCTTTACCTGTCATACCCAATTCTAGCTATAGTTAAGCCAAAATTTTGGCACATGAGGAAGAAATAAACATAATTGTGGCTTTTGAAAACACTTTAACAGGGGAACTGGAATATAAACAAATATTGAAGTAATAAAGACCATAAGAAATTTTATAGAAAGTGCTATGAATGCACAAGTTATTGACTATTGATTTGTCTACAGAATTGACATGATATATTGAGCTGCATATAGATGATGACTCAGGAATGATAGAGATAATAAGGAAAAGCATAGTGTTGCAAAAGTATATAATCATTTGAACTAACAAGAAGTACTGTAATCTTGAAGAGCCAGACTGTGGATACTGAGGAGGCAATACAGAGGCAGACTAGAAGTGCAGGATCCAAAGAAGCTTGTCCTCTGTGCTAACTTTTTTGGCATTTATTCTGTCAGTGATGAAATGTTAGAGATTTTAAAGAAGGTATTTTCCAACTAGCTACTATATTTGATGAATGTAAAAGAGTACAAGACATTTTTGGATGCATTAGTAAACCATTTGGAGGTCACATGCCTTAATGAAATGCATGGAATAATCACCGGAATTCTACTGATTCTTTATAGACATATTATATTTTAGATAAATGACTATAGAAATATTTTGAAAAGCTAAATTTAAAATGAGTTATGTGTGTTAATTTCCCTGTAACATACATAATTTAAAAGGCATTAATTTATCATTGTGTAATGTAAAATAAAATTTTGCATTATATTAATTTGAATTATTTGAAAATCTTTCTCAGATATGTTAAAGAGTACATAAATTTAGCTCATTCTTCCATATTTCATAGCACTATGTTCTCCTGTAATGTCTGAGATATAAAATTCATTTTATAATTCAATAAACAAAATTTTTCATTAAAGTAATAAATGGCTTTGACTTTGGACTCAGTCTGAACCAAACTGAATGGCTTATATTATTAAGACACATTGACTTGGTTCATTATAACATAAAAAGTCAGGAGTGCCATTGATTATATTAAGATTAGAAAAACAAGATGATATGCCTTCTGTCAATAATGTAAAGATCAATCACCGGTATTTCATTAAAATTAAGAATATTTTTCTGGTTAACTGTTTGGATGCATTTATGTCACTATTTCTTAATAAATCTATTACTAAAAATCAACAAAATGCATTTGTTCTAAAAACTTTTAATTAGAACTAATTGCTATTGTCCTTAGTTTTTTGTGGCAATTTATCATTTTCAGTGATTTTTATTGGATAATTTTCAAACTTTTGGAAAAGGGATTTAAAGATAATATGATCACAGGCAACTCAGGCTCATGAGAGCAGTATGGCCAGGTCATTTTCAATGTCCTCTGCTCTACCTTTTCTTCCTGCTATTCTCAGAACAAAGAGCCTTGCCACTTTCCAGTTACAAGTGATGCTGACCAAGTTTGAAACCCTTGTGATTAGTCATAATTAGCTTTGCAGAAGGGAAAATGAATTCAAGTAGCATAGCTAATGGTCTCCATGAGGATTTTTAGTAAGTATTGAAGGACTTGTTCCACTTATAAATTAAGATATTTAGAAAAATGAGCATACTGTGAAGACGGTTATGTAACATTTTGTATCTTTTCCTTTTAGGTAAATTTGTCCTTGAGAAGTAAATTTTTAATGGGTAAAATGACTACTGAGAGAATCTCTTAAAACTATAGCCACTATATAAATATATATTTAAATAGATATTTATTTAATATGAAAATCTTCTATAATTTATAGAAGCCCTTAATTTTATTTAATTTTTTTTAAGATTTTATTTATTTTTTTTAGAGAGAGGGGAAGGGAGGGAGAAAGAGAGGGAAAGAAGCAGCAATGTATGGTTGTCTCTCACATGGCCCCCACTGGGGACCTGGCCCGCAACCCAGTCATGCGCCCTGACTGGGAATCAAACTGGGACCCTTTGATTCCCAGCCTGCGCTCAATCCACTGAGCTACACCAGCCAGGGCAGAAGCCCTTAATTTTAGATTCTATAATAAAAGTCAAGATTATATAATCAAAGTCAAGCTGTATTTACAGGTTCTAGATTTAGAAAGTATTTCTTGACATACCATTTTGAGGAATATTTTCAGTCATCATTATTTCTGAACACTTCCTCACCAGATCAGATAGGTAGTTTTTGAAATGTTTTTCATTCACATGTGAATGTTCTGATTATTTGTTTAAAGGCCATGGCATTCCCCCTGTAGGACACAGGGGATGGACACAGTGGACAAACAAGTCCTGGAGCAGAGGGACCCAGGCTGCTCAGATGACATGAGATGGTACAAATAATGGTCAAGTAATCAAGGCAGAATAAAAAGGGTTTTACGAATGATCTGTAAGTTCAAGGCAGTTGCACATACCCCCGGGTTATATAGAAAGTACAAATGCCAACGTTTTATAGTTTTCAGGTTGAAGGCCTTTCACTACCTTAGTTAAATTTATTCCTAAAAAGGTTGAAAAATAAAGTACAAATGTCATGAATTGTTAATTTGAACTCAGCTTGATCCAAAGTGAGTAAGTCATGTTTATCACAATATTATTTGCAGTGAGTGATATTTATACTGAGAGAAGAAATATTAAAGGTTGGCAATGACACGGCCTAGTTTGACCAGGAACGTTCCAGTCTACATTCTTATTCTCATAGACTGGCAATAAGGTATAAATAAGGAGACCGCAAATGTAGTTCTATATAATTTAGCAAGAGACCAAATGACTCCATGGTGAGGGATACCGCCTTGGTGGTGAAGGAGCTCTTACATTTGTTGCATTGCTAATGCCAAGTTCCCCCAAAGACTGTGACAAAGTAAGCTTTCTCTTGATTTTGTTTTTATGTTTTTTTAGATTTTATTTATTCGTTTTTAGATAGGGAGAAAAGGAGAAGAGAAGGAGAGAAACATCACTGTGTGGTTGCCTCTCATGCACCCCTGCCCCCCCTCCCCCCAACCCACTGGGGACCTGGCCTGAAACCCTGGCATGTGCCCTGACTGGGAATCGAACCAGCAACCCTTTGGTTTGTAGACTGGCACTCAGTCCACTGAGCCACACCAGCCAGGGCTAAGTTTGTTTTTATTTTTAAGTACTCACAAAGTTCCCTTATTTTCATGATTCTCTCATATCCAAAATTTTAGACACATTATGAATATATTTTTCATTTATCCTAGAAAAGGTATATTTTAATTTTTTTGACATAATTTGTTTTAAGGTGGACTGGCTGCCATCCTGTATCTTCTTGTCACAGTGATACTAATTTTATTTTGAATGAGGTGAATAATATACTATATTTCTTACAAATTTCCTCAATGTCCTTAACTCAATGTCCTCAACTGCTTGTTGGATGTTTCTTTTACTACTTGTACAAAATAAATACTGCTAGTGCATTAAATCAAACATTCTGAATATAAATCTTATCATCTCACTCTTTAAACGTTCTCTGGATCACTGAGGTTCAAAATCTAGAGCAATTTTAGATTTTCATTTCTTTAGCATCTTACATCAAATAGGTCATCAAATCCTGTTGATATAACATTCTAGGTATCACTTAAATATGCTGTTTCTGATTTTTAATTATCACTCTGAACTGACATTTTATTTATGTTATTATTCTAATACTCAGACATTTTAATGACTTTTCTTTTTCTAGAAAAGCATGGGCCCAAGCTATCTTTCCAAACTTATTTTCAGGTAGCACTTACATATTCTACAAGGATTTATTAATGGAAGAAATTATTAGGAGAAAATATATTGTATTTTTGAAAGTGATTATCAACTAATACAATTTATAGTTTGCTTCTTAACTAAAATTTGTTATAGATATACGGTGGTACCTCAGAACTTGTTAATTCATTCTGGAACTCCTGGTGAGTGCTGAAACTGGCGAGTGATGTGCAAACAAGGAGAGGTCAGGCATTTTCTTTTGTGGGGCAGCCTCTTGACTCATACAAGTTTCAGCAAGTGCAATGAGTTCTGAGCTAGTGCCACATCTGAAACAGCTTTTTTCTTGTCAAATGCAATGAGTACCTGGTTTAAAGAGGTCTGAAGCTGACCAGTGCTGAGGTATGATTGTATTTTCAAACAATTTCTATCCTATAGCTGGTTTTCAATGGGATGGCATTTCATTTCCACTGAATGGTAGTGGTGAGAATGATAGGATTTTTAATGCATATTTCTAATATACTTTTATATAATTTCCAAATATTGACAAGCATTAATATAATACAGGACAACGAATGCCCTTGCTAGGAGGTTAAAATCTTGCAGGGTTTTTTGTAGAGCAACTTCAGATCAATTCCTTTATCAATTTTTTTTCAAAAATATGCCCATGAATGAAACATGGAATGCCATTTTTTTCTAACAGAAGTGTTAATATGTTGAAAAGATGTGAAAATTTTAATGTATTGATACATACATATCTCAAGGCACTTCGACAAGAAAAAGCAGTTTTGATTTCAAAGACCTTCATAAATCTGGTTTGCAGAATGCCTTATCAAAGTTCTTTGGCATGTGTAGCACCGAAAATTTTCAACTTTTATGCTTCTTATGTGATTTCTCCCACATTATCCTAATAAAATTTCCAGGATTATTTTTATAAGGTAAAAACTGCATTTCCAGTTATAATTAGCATATACATATAAACAAAATTTTGTGAACAAAATGAAATAGTTGTAGACTTGTAGGTAACTATATCTACAACATTCAAATGTTTTATATGATATATAAATATAAATGTATACAAAGAAGGGTGGGGCAAAAGTAGGTTTATAGTTGTTTGTGTGGAAAATAATATAATAATAAATATAATATAAGAATAAACCCTGTGTTTCACATACTCACAATTGTAAACCTACTTTTAGCTTCATCCTATATATGTAAATATCTTGAATTAAAGACAATAAGGAAATGAGAGCCAATGATGACATAGAAATAAAGCTTATGTGTATGCAATTAAATTATTAGCTGTGTGACTTGTTGAAAATAGAGATTTAAATGTATTTAACATTGAAGCAGAAAAACTGCAGGGAACTTTAAAGACAGAAGGTGACGTAACTGAGTACAAATGTGTCCTCTCTAATAAATGTCTGTACATCTCTTAGACTTTTTTGTCCCACAAGCTGTATTAAAATGTCCTGACTTTCTAATAATTGGTGCTGAAGATATTAAAATGACATTTTAATCACAGTAAATTAATTACAATAAGGTAGCTAACCACACCTGTTTTCTCATTGGCAGAAGTGTCCTTTCAAGTTTTTAAGCTTATGGAACTCATATATACTTCCTACTGCACTGAAAATTAAAATATTTCCCAGTGATAACACCATACTTGTAAGACAACAGTACACCATCTGGAGGGCAGAACGTTCATTTGTGAGCACTGACATAAATGATACTTCATAACTTTCTTATTTATAAACTTACAACTTTTGTCTTTTGTGAAGTGATATGTTGTTATACTTTCTAGAATAACCAATGTAAATTGTTTATTATTTTGCAAACTTCTTATTCCATTTGAATTTACCTTAAAGTTTAGTATCATAATACAGTAAGTGATTGGACATTATAATAGCTAAGTTGTTAGCGTAGAATGGTTTGCAGCAACAGCTAATTAGAAATAATCACTTCTTTAATTGTATGTGCTGTGTATGTGTAAAGCAATGTAAATATTTATGTTATTCTCATTAGATTTTCAATTCTGTCCTAACAAAAGAACAGGAAAAAATGACTTACGAGTTATCATCTAGTTATTTTTAACAAGCTGATAGCGGGCCACTCTTCTGAAAGTCACCTGACTTTTCCATAATGATAGCTTTAAAAGCAAAATATCCCCACTGTTAACTTCCTACATATTATCGAAATCGCCAGCTTTCTTCCAAATTGTTTTTATCTCTTTAATGGCACCAGTGCTTATGGATAAATGAAAACCCACAAACCCTGCATTTAACATAGATAAACATTGTCTCTACATGTAACTGCCTCCTGTTCTAATTTCTTCATTTCACAAATATTTAGTAATAATTGTTTTTGCATTAGTACTGACAACTTGTTTTGCTTTTGGGGTGATTCTATCAGTACTGATTGTACAAATTCTTCTGATGTCAGGGAGTCTCGAGCAAGAGAGACGTCATCAACAATTGAGTATCTGCCCCTCATACAAGTGGACTCCACTTACACTGACTGATTCAAGTTGAAGGTTCAAAAAGTGTGAGTTTGAGTGAAATAAATAAAATATAATTATCACTGCTTTAAGTTTATAAAGAAATACTTTCCATTTATACCTACATTTAAGCACTTAGCTAATAAATGCTGTTATTGATTGGTGATGATTGGGTCTTAAAAGTTATAAAAGGCCATATTACTTTGTTTATGCTGACTAAAGAAAAACCAGTATAAAATATTTAGGAAATTAAAAAAAAACATAATAAGGAAGTAAAAAGTAGTGGTTATCCTATTTGAAAAGCATAATGCCAATAAGGTTTCAGTATTTTTGCTATCTCTCTTTATCAATGTTTATATTAATCTGTGTAATATAGTTAATAAATAAGCTATATTTAATAGCTTAATAAATAATAAGTTATTATTTATTATATAATAAATATAATGCTAAGCATAATGCTAAGTTAATAAATAATATAAAATATATATGGTAAATATAATCATAACCTTTATTTTAAAGAATAATAAAAGTGAGGCACAGAGAGGGTCTGAAGTAGATCTTAGCTCCAGTTAGTTAGGCAGTGAGTGCTTGAGTAAAGGTCCAAACCTTGCTTTTTGTAACGTTTAAACACTAAAACTGAATACCTATGTGCCAACAATAAAAGGAGAAAACAGAAATATATCTTATTTAATATAAATATACTTAGAAGTGCCCAACAACCATAGAGTAAGACAATAGAAAGTAAATAGATGATAACTGAAATATAAATTCTAGAAAATAGAAATAAAAGTTTGAATAAAAATATCACTTAAATAGCTTAAATATTAGAAAAAAATTTCCTAAAGATAACATGATGATTACCTGACATTAATGCTAAATGGTCATATTAAAATATAAAGAAAATGATACTCCCCCTGGGACATAATTTAGTTGCTTAATATTTCAAATAAAAATAAATAAAATAAAGAATGAAACAAAAATATCATAGTTGAAGTCATGAATAGATCCAGGAATACTAATATTTTAATAAAGGTATTCTGATGAAGAAAAGGAAATTATAAAAGAGCAAAAACTACAGAGCATAATGCTAAGTGAAGTAAGCCAGGTGGGTGAAAGACAAATTCCATATGATCTCACCTATAAGTGGAACCTAATCAACAAAACAAATAAGCAAGCAAAATAACCAGAGGCATGAAATTAAAAACAAATGGGCAGTAACCAGAGGGGAGGTGAGAGGGGATAATGGGGGGAAAGGGGAAAGGGTTTTCTGGAACAACTATAAAGGACATATGGACAAAATAGGGCAGGTAGAATCAGGGCAGGGAGGTGGGGATGGCTGGGGTGTGGGGAAGAAGTCGGGGGAAAGGCAGAAAACTGTACTTGAACAACAATAAAATTAAAAAATATTAAACAAGTAATAGTAGAAAATTTCCATTGCCTGAAGAAAACTTCACATTAAGTTTAAAAAGCCACACTAACAAGGTTATGTACTGTATATTTCTAAGAACAGAAAAAGGCAAATGCCTTGATTGTCAAGGGCTGGGGTTCAGGGAAGATTTGACTTCAAAGTGGCGCAGGGGTTGGAGGTGAAGGAGCATTTTCATATCTTGACTGCAGTGTTGGTTACATAACTAAATGTCTATCAGCACTTACGGAAGCAGTTGGACAGAATGACAATTCCAACAATAGATCCTGTTGCACATGGAAACGTAATGAAGGACAAGGGCAGTGTTTCAAATCAGTTACCAATTAGTCTAAGAGGGCAGAGGAGAATATTGGGGCGTCCTCTTTGGATGTTTGAAAGAGAGGTAGTACTCTTTAAAGTCCCTTAGGATTTACAGTGAAAATTGAAATGTATAGTTTTTCTAGACTCAGGTCTTTCAAGATGCTTAGTAATGGATGCTACATTTTTGACAACACAATCAAAACGTATATATACACTGGGTAATCATAGTGATGCTTTACTTATATTGGCTTGTGGGTGTTTTGGTAATATTTATTTTCAAAAATTGACAAACTTATTTTTCCAATTGTTTTTTCTTCCCCCTGTTCCCCATAAACAGTAAAATGATAATTTGGTGACTTTATGAGTGAGCATAGCTACAAAACACAAATGGCAAAATGAACATCAGAAACTTGCTATTACAAAGTAAGTGGCATAAAGACAAAATTTTTAAAATTAAACATTTATGTGCTCTGGGCCACCAATGAAAACTCATTTAGTATCATGAAGCAGAAATTGAGCAAAAAAGACTCATGGACATGGACAACAGTGTGGTGGTTGCTGGGGAAGAGGGTATAAGGAGGATAAATGGTAATGAGAAAAATACAAAGAAGACTAAATAAAAAAAGAAGTGGGTATACATTTTTTGTTATAATCACAATTCTGTATAAAACATTTTTTCACTTTCACGACTTTAGTTTAGAGACTTTTAAGAAAATCCTCATGACTTTTTGAATTCAGAGAGCAAGAAAATTTGCTGTAGGTCTTTGATATTTTCATATTGATAAAAATGACATTGCAGCTTTCAGTTTATATTCAGAGACATAGACATATTTTTCTAAGAAAAATTTTGTTGAATAATATTCTAAATATACTATGCATTTCCAGACTATCCTATTTTATCTCCCATATGCTAGAAGATGTCATATTGAAGTCATAGAGTATGCACATTTTAGAGAAAGAACAAAAAACACAGTATTAAATGAAGTTGAAAAACTGATTGATATACACGAGTAATTTAATAAGTGAGGTGGTCAGGTGTCTCAGCCTGATAGGTTTCAGTGTGATAAGAGCACAGCAGTTTTGTGTGCCGTGTGCTCTGGTGGGAAGGGTGGGCGGGGAAGCCCTGACTGGTTAGGCTTTGGAGGCAGAGATATTGAAAGTCTTAGGGCAAATTCTGTGGTGCCCTAGAACATTGGTTTGTTATTTAACTTCTCCACATAAAGACTGGTATTTCTGAGGTTTATAGGAAGAAACCTTGGAATTCATAGCTAATTCCTCCAGCAGCCTTTTCACAGAGTGAAAATATAGGAGACTGAAATTCCCTTGGACAAGATTTTGTGGTAGTGCATGGGGCACCATCCTTTATTAACTTGTCAATATTACTTCTTTCATGGGTAATTTTATGAAGCAAATGTGGACGTATGTTAAAGTAAGTTGTACATAGATTATAAACACTGTAAGCAGAAACCACAAGCTCTAGATGATCCATTGCTGTGGTGCCCAGAAAGATGAACCTTTAAATACCTTATTCTGTCAGAGCACACTGCTATCCAGGCCTGCACTGTGGATTAATATCGACTTGAACAGGATTTTGAAGGACCCGATGCTGTTTTTTTAACCAATAACTAACCAAGCTTCAGAATGTGAAATATTCATTCATTTTCCTGCAGGAACTTTAAGAGGGGGTTAAGTCAGTTTTATTATAATCTTCAACAGATAGAAAACTCAAGTTCAGGGAGATTAAATGTTTAGATAAAATCATTACATAACAGGAGCAGAACAAAAACAATTACATGGTTTATATCTTTGGTCCTTATTCTCTTTTGTGACTCTTGCATTTATTATTCAATTGAGAGAGATTGATTCTTTTTTAATAGATACTTAAAAAAATTACAATCACTGAAAAAAACTTAGATGCAAGACTATGAGTATTTCAACTATTCAAATAATATTTTACTTTATACAGATTTATATTCATTTTTAGTCACTATAGTAACTGAAAACATATCCATTTAAAAGAGTTACTCATTTTCAACACATATATTTAACTGCCCGTGAAAACCATTGTACAACCTATCACACTAAAATAGTTTGTGACATTATGGCCTATTTGAAGTAGTTCGTTTTACTAATATATTCAAAGACATTATCATTTTGCTATTTCCACCTACATAAGTAGATGAAACATATTTATGAGGAAATGCTCAGACATGACAGTTGGTGGGGAAGAAAGAAAAAGGCGTGAAAAACAGTATAGTATAAATAAAATTGAAGGTGAAGGTGAAGCTGAAGGAAAAGTGAGGTTAAGATGAAATTAGCATATGAAACTCATGCTTTTTGTTTTTTCATTAATCATCATGAATTAGAAAGGCCTTTGGGCATTTGTCTGAGGAAAACAGTTATTTGGGGCATTCAAATTGTTAGTTCAGTTTTCCAGGGCAAAACCAAAACACTTTCCTATATCAACCCTTATCAGAGTCTACATAAATTTGAATGGGGGCAATACCAATCTTCAACAAAGGAAACCATGAAGTCACGTACTGGGTATAAATGAGTTTGTGGCACAAGGGAATAGACGGAAAAAAGTGGTTGGGGTGACCTGGATCACCTAACTCTGTGGATATATGTGTGGACATGTGTTGGAAAACTATAATGATGATTCCAGAGAGTAGCCAGAAAAAACTTGGTCAATTTTGGCCTCCTCTTCACTGCTGACCGTGGGTGAGGGTGCATAGGAAGTGGGCTTTTCTTTTTTCTTTTTTTTTTTAATAATTACTTTATTGTTGTTCAATTACAGTTGTCTGCATCCTCTCCCCTCCCCTCCCCCTGGAAATGGGCTTTTCCATCCCAGTGGAGAATCAGGTGGTACGAGGCAGGGCTTATCTTCTCAGCCTTCCCCAAAGACCAAGGATAGACACATGCTTGTGAAGAGGTTTCAATCTGTTTGATTTTTTTAAAGTAAACTTTCCAGCTGTCCCATAGCTTGTCTAGTTCAATTGTATATATTATTGACTCAAAAATAAATATAGGTATATATTATTGACTCAAAAATAAATATATGCATAAATAGTAAACAGTTTTGACATTGAAATTATTTTCTTTCCAACACATTTTTAAAGGTTGTGCATTTTTACATTAGGTAGAAATTTGCAATAAATGTGCTAAAAATTGTATTTGTATAAAATACTTAAAGAGGCAGTTTTCTACTTACCAAATTTCTAACTATATCCTTGACAATCAAATACAAAGTTTCATCCTCAGTGAATTACAGTTTGAATAAAGTTCTTTTCTATAAAGTTTCCTCTAAAAGGAAACATACTATCAAATTTCAATTTATAAAACATATTTAAAACTAAATATGTGGATATGTTTAAAAATTGTTTTGCAACTATTGAAAATAGACATTTGACATATACAGATGTGGGTACAAGGCCACAGTGATCCAAAATATAATAACCAGGAACAAAGAATCCAACTAGGCTGGGAAGAGTGGTAGAATCCAAGAATAATATAGCAGAGCAACAAAATACTCCAGCAAAACTAGAATATTCAGAAGAGCAATTATGAGATTGAGCCTGAAGTGGGTACTTAAGCTGCTGAAATACAAATGCACGTAGATGCCTACAGCCTCAGTAGTGGGTGACTTGGAGCTCCTAAACGCGTTAACATTGTTCACACAAAGAAGTTACATGAAAAAACTGAGAGACATTTCAGAGAAGGGAAGAGAAATTGTGTCTAGTCAGAGGAATAGTCTCACCTTATTTGCTCATTCATTATGCAGTCATTCAACAAGTTTTAAGTCCAGGATTTCAGGCATCATGCAATGGGCTGAATATACATGATAAATAATACATGTCACTGCTTTCAAAGGATGTGTGTCTGTAAGAGAGAATGCAATCTTTGGAAAAAAGTCAGTGTTATATGTATTGGGAATGGAGAGATAGTGAGAATATGCTACTACAAGGATATTCTAAACAATTTAAGAGAAAGACCAGAACAGACAGCATTATATTCATATAGCTTCTCTTTCTTAAATTATGAAAGAATATCCACTGTCTAGTTAATCCGCACATTTATCACCTCATGTATTTAACTTTTTATAGCTATTTAGATATTTGCATGTGCTCAGATATGGTTTTCTTAACAATTTGGCCAGGTATGGATCAATCCAGTGTCAGTAATTTCGGAAGTCCCAAAATAAAATACTTGACCTTTAGTTGCTCAAATATTTGCACCTGGGACTGAAAGGTTTAGTCAAAAGTTATTCTTTTTCTTTACACAAAAAGGCAGTGGCATGGTGAGCTGAGCCAATGGCTCACAGATAACAATTGGGGAGAGGAAAACTTTTGACCTACTGTTTTTTGTACACAGGCATATAAAAATTCAGTCCAATTTTTATGTCATGGTTCTGAAATATAACCTTAAATGAAAGCCTGTAAGAAGGAAAAAAGTGTGGCAGATGTTTTTGCTCTGAGAGGAAAAAAAAACTTATTATGAAACATATGTGCAGAGCCATTTTATTTTAATTTTTTATTGTGCTCAAAATAAGCATTGTTCATGACACTCCCTTTGTCTGATTTAAACTTTTAGATAGATTTTCTGAAGGAAAAGAAGGAAACTAAATATATAAATAATGTAAATGGCTAGTGACAAAGTTATTTTCTCTGATTACCGGGGTAGCAGTGTTTAGCATGACTATGAAATGTGAAGTGCTCCTGTAAGTTTTCCCAAACTGAAGTTATTGGTGAGAAAGTTATTACTGAAGATAACTGACTTCACAAATGTAGTTGAGATTATTAAGAATATTGTAATTTCTTGTATATTTAAATACTAACACACAATTTTATATATAGTTTTTCAATATTAAACTATTATTTTATTAAATTTATCTCATGTTTTACAATGAAGTGATTGCATATATGAAAAATAAAATTTCAGATTGATTTCATACTGAAATAATTACTAATATATTTCCCATTTTTAATTTTTTAAATGATACTTTGCATTTGATATTATCTGGTATTAGTTTCAAGTATATAGCATATTGGTTAAAAAAATACTTTACAAAGTGCCCCCCCACCCCAGTAATTTTTAGTACCTACCTGGCACCAAGCATTGTCATTACAATATCACTGACTATATTCCCTACACCGTGCTTTACATCCTATGATTGTTTTGTAACTACCAATCTGTACTTAATCCCTCCACCTTTAATACATTTCCAAATTTTTAAGTGTTCTTTTTATTACACAGCCTCTATATATATTTAAATTCTTCTCAAATGAAGCAGTATTTACATTAGTAAAATAAGCACTTGTAATACATTTTGACAAACCAAATATGTAATTGCTTATTCTAAAACATAAATATGGATAAGTAACAATTATATTAAATTGCTTTGTATATGTCATAAAATTCTTTTGAACATATATTCATTGGAAAGATTTTATCATCATTTTCTTTGTCTTTTCCATAAAAGCTATAGCAAATTTTCTAAACCAAAAATACAAATAAAATACTTCTTTTGCCCATCAAGAAATTTTCCTAATATGTTTTGGACCTGGAAATGAATTATTCCATTTATTAGGCAGAATTACCTCAAGGCAGCATTTTTAAAATTAATAATAATATTGCTTTATTCTTCTCATTATTTGTAAATCATTTTCTGATTGTTTACTTTGTTTTTCTACGTTATTCTTGTTTACATTGCAACACTATCTTAGCTCAGGTAAGGTACCTAGTTGACATCCTCTCCTTTTTCCTAAAAACTGACTACATTTACTTTAACTTATAATGACCGCTTTTGTTCTTCAAATTATGTTCCCTTTCTTTTAAAAATTTTGTACAAGATTCAATTCAATGTTTACATGGTAAGAAAATTTAATATAGGTTCGTGATGGAAATGGGAGAGAGAAATGACAGGAAATGGACTAAAGTGTGAATTAGCTGCAGGAAGATGCCAGAAAGGACTCCAGTGTCATATTTTCATTCCTTTGTCAGTCCCTCATGTATGTGCTGCTGCTGCAGGGCCTCACCAGCTGCAGGACCAAAAGGAGACTCACAAAGACCCATAGCACTAGTTATTTCAGAATCTGCACCCTGTCACATGCTAAAGCACTGTATTCATACTGTAAGTGATGACCAGTTTTAATCAAACCAGGGGTAGGATATTCCTATTCCTCACTCATTGTTGTAAACATTTCCAAAGTGGAAACACAACACCGATTTTTGCTCCTTCTGAAAGGGTCTTCACCTACTTAACTCCCATTTTAACCCCTCAGAAAGTAGGTGATTTTCTTCTAAATTCATCTGAGCATCCTTCTAGGTGCCAAGACAAGAGTTGCATGGTGAGTTCCTGAACAATTCAATGAAGCACTCTTGCCATCAGAATATTTTTTCCTCCTCTTTCCCCAAAATATGTAGAAGAAACCAACTAACTTCCTAAGTGCCACAGGTTCCTTCTGCCAAATACAGAGGGTGCCTTGACTGGTGACTAGGCATTTTTTTGTTGTTGTTGTTTCAGCCAAGCATTCTAACCTGAAAAATCAGAATGGATAGAAAATAGAAAAATGCCCTTTTGGATCAAGGATAGCACATGATTAGCTTCCTTCCAGGCTTTTAAATAGAAATTGAGCCATCACCATTTATTGCAAGTTTCCAAAACACTCATTGTGTAAATGTTTTCCATTGTGTTCTTTTAATCTGTGAATGATTCAATATAATGATACCTGGCATATCTCTATTTTAAAAAAATTCTTTGGCATGGCCTGATAAAAGTTTTTATAAAATTCATTTCATATTTTTTATTATGTTTAGAAGCCAAGAACAACCTCTTAATACATTAAATTATGTATATAGATAATGCCTCATACAATATACAGTAGATTGATTTTTCTTAATCTTCCATCTTAACATGTGCTTAAAGCTTTGTGCATTACTGAAGCTCATAAAAATGTAAAAATACTCAGTTCAATATTCCTGAACCTAATGTGCAATGGTGTGATCATTTATGAATATTTGTTTAACCCTTCCATTATCCTTCCAAGTAAATGCTACATTGAACATTCAGTATGTTTGAACGTGCAATGTCTCACACAAAGAAACACTTTCCTTTAACCATAATCCTGCAATAACTTACTGTGAGGTTTTTAATATAGCATTAGAGTCTGAGTTTGCAATATCATCTTTGGGCTGTTATGCGATGAGCCATAGGGTGCTATTATACTGCAGTGCTTGGCTCAGTAGTTCTGAGCATTATTGTCTCACTACAAAGAAGGAATAGAGCTGAGAGGCTTGTCACGTCCTTATTTTAATAAGACTGTGAATCTCTGTGGTGTTAAATTTGACCTGAAAGTTTAAATGTCAAATGATAAAATATTCCAAGGTTAAGAATGGCATGCTTCAAACAGCAAGATGAACAAAATTCACCCGAACTTTATGATAGGATTTCATGTTTTTTTCTTTATTTCTTTGTGTCATCTTTATAAGCCTCCAGGATTTAATTCAGTAGCCCAATTTTTGTATGGCCTTAAGAACTATTAGAGGTGATGAGGTGACCTTTGGAAAAGGCTTCAGATTAGAGCTGATCTTTCATTACATAGTTCAGGTGTTCTTTAAAGAAACACTTTGTCATCCTCAGAGGAATGCAGCAGGATATGGTTCATTTTAAAAAGCTGGCCCATGTGTCAGCATCGCTGACAGAATAGAATAAACAGCTGCATACTCTTGAATCAGCTCACTGAATTCTCCCAGTGAAGACGGAAGATGCTTAAAGAATAAAAGATAAAAATGGAGCCCCAAATTCTTATTCATAATCAAAGTATCCATATTAAGAGAGCTAAATAAGAGATGGGTACCAGGTTAATCTGAAACTGTCTCTCCCAAGAACATCTCAATCATTTGGGTAGTTGAGATAGTATCTTATAAGTTAAGTGCAGTTTATGCCAGTATTAGAACCTCAATCAGAATAATGACCAAAATTATATATATCTGGGTCAATATATTTTGTAGTCAGATAGTGAAGCATGAAAATTTTTCCAACTAATGATTATCTCTCAATGAGGACTTGACATAGAAAGATTAGCCATTCTTCCTTTTCTAATAAATCAACATTACCACATTACTTTACCTGTATTTTATTTTCTATGGTATAAGAAGAAAAACAACTTGACATCTATATTTTTTCTTAAGCTCCTTATCCCTTTGGCTGCTATAGACAATACCCAGGATTTATTATTTAATCTTGGCAGACACATGTCTCCAGCTGAATTTGAGTTTAATTAATAAGTAAATTCTTTCTGGGATCATCTGAAGTATTTAGTGTACATTTTCAGTGCTTGTTGCATTATATGGTTTTTTACTGCCCC
Source organism: Micronycteris hirsuta (assembly GCA_004026765.1). Classification (NCBI taxonomy): domain Eukaryota; kingdom Metazoa; phylum Chordata; class Mammalia; order Chiroptera; family Phyllostomidae; genus Micronycteris; species Micronycteris hirsuta. Next base: position 18,144 of record PVJI01007150.1, on the reverse strand, counting down.
AAACTTTTCTCTTTTATCTTCCTTGAAGACTCTGACATGTCTTCACCCATTGCCACGAGTCATGAAAAGCACCGACGGGGGACGTGATGCTCTGCCGTGTCCCTCTGTGTACTTGAGCTTGGCTGCAGGACGAGCTTCAGCCAATGAAATCTGAGTGACCATAACACCGTGACTGAGCAGAAGCTGTGGAAGACATCGGAAATTTCTTTATGTGCCAAACAAAGCCGACTCTTTCACCCTCAGTAATGGGATGTGGAGAGACATGGGGCCGAGCTACAGCAGTTTGAACCACAGTCATGAATAAGTAACACAAGAAAAGAAGAAATGCAGATTGTAAGGTGCTGATGCTTTGAGTTTCTTACTATCAAACTAAATAATAAACAATATACTCAGTTAAAACTGCTGAGTAAAATGAGATATTTTGACAGTTGAATAGTAATGGTGAAGTTAAATCCACTTTAGTTGATGTATCAATGAAGAGCGGGAAAACACTACTTAAAATTTTAGACACGTGATCGAATTTATTAAAAAACATATATTGAAACAAACCAGGAAGTTATTACTAGATAATCTATAATTGCTAAAATAAAAGATGTTTTCTTTGCTTTTTGGTTGTTATAGCTTAAGATAAAGTTATAAACCTTCGGATCATCGAAAAACTAGTCTTGAGTATTCAGCGAGAGTTCTCCCTCCCATGGCAACCCTCTCAAGGTGAGAGTGTGTTTTTTCTCACAAGTCATTGATGTGGCCAGAAGACAAGATAGATATCCTCTTTTGTTTCCCCTCATAAACCCCACAACATATCCCTCCTTCTTCCTTTGGGAGACTCCAGCTCCCCTGAGACCCGCGTTATCTATGGTGCCTCCCTCTGCTTCTCTCAATGCCGTCCGACCTCCTACCAGCTCTCCATTCACCCCCAGTCACTGAAGGACTCTTCAACTCAGTTTACCTCTTTTTACCCTCAGTTTTCACTTTTTCCTCTCATCATCACAGTGACTTTGATAGGGGAACTTCAAATACGTGGAAGATCCATTGAAAACGCGGGCCTCTTCGGCTTCTAGATTTCATCAGCTCTAACAAATGTTTTTCCTACATTCATCATGTCTCCTTCATATGGATATACCCTGAACCTTACATTGACCTCCATCGGCAACACTTTCAGCTACTTTTTAAAAAATCCTCACTTGAGTATGTGTTTATTGATATTTTTAAGACCGGGAGGGAGGAGGGGAGAGAGAGAAAATAGAGAGAAACATCAATTGTTTGCCTCCTGATCATACCCTGACCAGGGAACAAGCCCACAACCTATGTATGTGCCCCGACTGGGAATTGAACATGCGACATTTTGGTGAACAGGACAATGCTCCAAACAATTGAGCCACCTGGCCAAGGCGTCTTCAGCTAACTTTTTTTTATACTACTATTCTTTTTCTTTTTGTTATTAATTTTTTCACTTAATTAATCTCTTTTCTATATCATTACTTCTTTTTCTTCTATTTCACTCCCTTCTTTACCCAACTTTGACAGTTAATTATTATTATAATCATAGTGTATAATCACTCTTAATATTTGCTCTCCTTTGTCATTATCTGGTAAAACCCCACCTTCTGTAGACTTTAATCATAAAGTGCTGATTCTCTGTGCCTTAACCTGAAGGTGGAATATTTAATGTAAAAGATATTTCTTTAAATCCATTGCTTCAAACTGACACTGTATAGAAATAATTACTTTAGTAATTCAATTTTCCAGATTCTGATAAAACTACATGAAATGTTTATTTTTTCAAATATTCCAAAACTCTTCACTCACTGCCATCCAATTTACTTAACTAGCTCAAATAGTGTCTTTTATGTTTAGTTTCATCCATTCTAATGAAGCCATTTTATGCTTTCTAGCTTTAAATTTGCTGTTCTCACTGCTTATTTGTAAAACCAGCTCCTTCTTATTCTTCAGGCATTAAATCAATGTCATTTTTTTCAGAGAGACCTTATCTACCACATTATCTAAAGATGATTCCCTATTACACTGTCCCCATATACTTTCTTTTCTGTGCTTATTAAAATGATTATCTCAAGTACTTAATTGTTTTTTTCCAAATATTTTTCATTTAATCTTTATTGTATTTTTTCCATTATTGTTTAGGCCCCTGTATACCTTCCACCCCGCAGCAGGCACCACACTGTTGTCCATGTCCATGAGACCTTCTTCTATTTTGCTCAATCCGTCCACCCCCTAAATTCCCCCCTCTTCTACTAGCTGTCATCTGCTCTCCATCTATGAGTCTGTCTCTGTTTTGCTTATTAGTTCATTAGTTCATTAGATTTCATATGAGTGAAATCATATGGTATTTGTCATTCTCTTATTTCACTTTGCATAATGTTCTAGAGGTCCATCTATACTTTTTGCAAAGGGTAAAATTTTCTTCTTTTTTATAGCTGAGTAGAATTCCATTGAATGAATGCCCCATAGTTGTTTTATGCACTCATCTATTGATGGACACTTTGGCTGCTTCCATATCTTGGTGATTGTAAATAACGCTGCAATGAACATAGGTGCTTATGTTCTTTCAAATTAGTGTTTTAGGTTCCTTCAGATATTATCCCAGAGGTGAGATCACTGGGTCAACAGTCAGATCCATTTTTAATTTTTCGAGGAGTCCCCATACTGCTTTCCACAGTGGCTGCACTCGTCTGCATTCCCACTATCAGTGCAGAAGGGTTTCCCTTTTTCCACATCCTTGCCAGCACTTGTTGTTTGTTGATATATTGATGATAGCCATTCTGACAGGTGTGAGGTGATATCTCATTGTAGTTTTAATCTTCATTTCTCTGATGATTAGTGACATTGAGCATCTTTTCATATGTCTATTGACCATCTGTATGTCCTCTTTGGAGAAGTGTTTATTCAGGTCCTTTGCCCTTTTTAATTGGGTTGTTTGTTTATTTGGTATTGAGTTTTGTATGTTCTTTATAGATTTTGGATATTAACCCCTTGTCAGATGTATATGCAATATGTGCTCACATTCTATGGATTATCCTTTTATTTTGTTGATGATTTCCTTTGCTACGCAAAACCTTTCCAGTTTGATGTAGTACTATTTCTTTATTTTCTCTTTTGTTTCCCTTGCCTGGGGAGATATATCCAATAAAAAATTTCTGTGAGCAATGTCTGAGAATTTTGTAATTCTAAAATCAGATAAAGACACTACAAAGAAAGAAAATTATAGGTCAATATCCCTGATGAACATTGATGCTAAAATTCTCAAGAAAATATTAGCATATCAAGTATAGCAACACATCAAAAAGATCATACATTATGATCAAGTGGGATTTACTCCAAGAATGCAAGGTTGCCACATTTGCAAATCAATCAATGTGAGTCACCACATAAACAAAATAAAAGATAAAAACCACATGATCATATCAATAGATGCAGAAAAGCTTTTGATAGCCCTGGCTGGTGTAGTGCAGTGGATTGAGCGCGGGCTGGGAACCTAGTGGTCCCGGTTCGATTCCCAGTCAGGGCACATGCCTGGGTTGCGGGCCAGGTCCCCATGAGGGCCATGTGAGAGGCAACCATACATTGCTGTTTCTCTCCCTCTCTTTCTCCCTTCCCCTGTCTCTAAAAATAAATTAAAAAAAAAAAGCTTTTGATAAAATCCAGCACTGATTTATGATAAAAACTCTCAGCAAAGTGGGAATAGAGAAAAAATAACTAAACATAATAAAGGCCATATATGATAAACCCATTGCAAGTATCATACTCAATGGACAAAAATTACAAGTGTTCTCCTTAAGATGGGGAACAAAGCAGGGATGACTGCTTTCACCTCTTTTATTCAGCATAGTACTGGAAGTCCTAGCCACAGCAATCAGACAAGAAGAAAAAACGAAAGGCATCCAAATTGGAAAGGAAAAAGTAAAACTGTCTTTTTTTTTGCAGATGACATGATACTATACATGGAGGACCCCAAAGATTCTACCAAGAATTACTAGAACTGATAAATGAATTCAGTAAAGTAGCAGGATACAAAACTAATATCCAGAAATCAGTTGCATTTTTGTATGCCAATAATGAACTAAAAGAAAGGAAATTAAGAAAACAATCCAATTCACAATTGCTTCAGAAAGAATAAAATATCTAGGAATAAACCTAACCATGGATGTAAAATATCTGAACTCAGAAAATGATAAAACTGAAGAAAGAAATTGAAGAAGATACAAATAAGTGGAAGCACATACCATGTTCATGGATAGGAAGAATTAATTGTATTTTTGTTTCCATTTTAGACAGTAGCAAGGGAGGTGATCTCTTTTTTCTCTGCATTATCCCCAGAGCCTGATACACATGGCATACAATACATATTTTTTGAATGAATGAGTGAATGAATGAATGATACATTTGGCAAATCAGTTGAAACTACTTTGCTTTAGGTGTTGTAGCTGTAAAATGAGACAATTGGACTACATGACTTATAAAGCCTCTTCTATGATTCTGGTCACTTCTCCCCCTTCCTTTCTCTCCCCTCCCCTCCCCTCCCCTCCCTTTCCTTCCCCTCTGATTCCCTTCCCTTTCCTTATGGATTCCAGAGAGAAGGAAAAGAAGAAAAAGAGAGGGAGAGAAACACTACCATGAGATAAAAACATCAGTCAGTTGTCTCCTGCACACCCTCAAACTGGAGACCCAACCTGCAACCCAGGCATGGGCCCTGACTGGGAAATGAACTCACAGCTTTTTGGTTTGTGGGACAATGCCCAACCAACTGAGCCACAGTGGCCAGGACCATCTCCAATCTCTTGATTACAGTGTGAGGTAGCTCAATATATTGATGCTCTGATGTGTCTATTTAAGCTTCCATTGCTATGTTTCTTCAGAGAATAGAGGCTACAAAGCTGGATCTTAAGACTGCTACATCTCTTTTCTGGTTATTTGCTTTTACAGCCAAAAAGAAGCTTAACCATCAAGAGGCAAGAAGCAATCAGCAGTCCAAGCACTCTCATTTTGTAGAAAGTCACCTCACTAGAAATGTGATGACTATGGTATACTGAACAAGTGAGTAAGCCTCCCATGGATTCTAGGTCTCTCCACAGAAATTATACTTGGTATATGTTTTACTAAGTCATTCACTTCTGAGAACTCTCGTATCCACGCATTTCTCCCCTTTGCTATAACTACATCTATATCTATATCTAATCTATAATTCATGAATAAATGGATTTACCGTATTTCCAACCCCTGGTCTCCATTGCACGTAGCTTCTAACCCCCGGTCCTTTGTCGTTATCCAGGCACATAGCTTAAAGTTGAGTAGTTTATACTTTAGGCTTCACTGAAGATAATGAACATCTCCGGTACATTTTGAATTTTCCTGAAAGAATTCTAAAATGCATTTTCCTGACTATTCTAATTATAGGTCTCAATTGTAACTAACATGCCACTTAGTTAAGCTGTATTAGGAGAGCACAATTTTCTCTAAGCTATCAATATGTATTGACATAAAGCTTTCAAAAGGAATGTGAAGAAAGATAATTGTGACAGTTCACAGCAGAGATCAATTATTTATATTACTTTGGGAAGAAGCAGGTCAGATGTGAGTTAGACTCATTATTTTTCCTTATTCCCTCAGGCCTCTGCTAGTTAAATACTCATTGATTCATTCTCAGCATGTGTGACTTCCCCTGTGCTCTGCATGCACATTTCCAAGTCACAGATTCTTCCTTTACTTATTTCCTCAACTATTCACCTTAAGTAAATCCAGTTTATAAAAAGGTGTATCTACAAAACAAACAAATCAAAGAATACTTAGGCCAAAACTTTGTGAACTGAGGTCCATTAGGGAATTAAGCCCTAATGCTCTGAGGTTTTCATTGTGTATATTAATAAATTAACTTCTTTCTTATGTATCTTAAGTGGTCCTAGTTATAAAACACCCTTGGAATAATTGAGACAGACATGATTTATATCATTTTCTTAAATTCTGCTTCAGATGAGAAATCCTGACTGAGAAAATTTTCCATCCAAATGCAGAGAGAGTCCTGACAGCTAAAATATGTGAATAAAGAAGAGTAGGTATAAGACAAAAAATTACATAGAAAGTAAGGAACTAAATAAAAATGTTTCAGGATTTACTACCAAGAATCCCCATTAAAAGAGAGAGCTTCTACTCAACTATAAACTATTGCTATTACGTGGGAAGTTAAGAGCAAAGTTATTGGGTCTTTTCTTTTTGAAGGGAACCTTGAAACTGTAGACATTTTATGATAAATTTTATGGTTTTGAAATCTTTGCAACTCATTTTTCAACTTTTAATGTATTATATAGGAAAACACATCACTTCTTAGTTATAGCCACTGGTAGGTTGTCAATTAGTGAAGACCTCTGAATTATAAAAAGTACCTGAATTTTAAAAAAATTAAATAAACACTTAAAAAATGTCTTCTGCTACCACAATTTTATTCAAATAGTTCTAATTGGGAGAGATAAGTAAAAACATATTTTGTAAAGAGTACTGCTTACAATTCTACAATTTAATAACATATTAAGTAGGACCAAACTATCCTCAATGTGGCCCGAGTGTTAAGATCTCTTATTAATTAGTTAGTTATTTAGGCAAATTAAGATGGATGGTCATTTTGTAGAGTTATTATGTTAACCAAATATAACACATGCTACTCTAATCACTGTATTATCCTAATATGGGATGCTGAGTTCCTGAACTCTCATCAATCAGGCATTAAGCATATAAAAGATAATATCTTATAAAATTTCCAGAAGGAACAACATTATAAAATTGGAGAGTTTCACATTTTCTCTTCATGACTAATTTCTCTAAGAATTTCCTGTAACAAGCTCTGTTGGATATATTTGTTTATCCTGGTGAGGAGTTTGTGTTTTGTTTTTGTTTTTACCTCAAGTTTATTATCCAACCAACTGTTCTTTTGAACAAGCTCCTGCTACAATTCCACCTGCAACTATTTCTACAATGAAACATTTCTACTTGAGTGTCTAACCTTATCTCTTGAGAGTCTCCCTGCCCACTTAGGTCTCCGACTATACCCAATGTCCGACATTCCCTGAAGCACAATTCTTTTTATGCTTCTGATTTTGTACATTTTCTGCTCAGCTGGGGATGTTCTATCTTTTGTTGCTTGCCTAACTCCCTAGTCATACTTGAAAACACAGGCTAGAATTTCCTCCTCCAAGAAGCTGTTCTTCCTTCTCCCAACCAAAAACTGTGACCATTCCAAGAATTACCCAAGTGATATATGGCATACTATGAATGCTTCTGTTAGTGAACTGTACAGTATTGCAACTTATTTATTTTAAAGTTTCATTTCCCTCTGAGACAGCGAGCTTGTCTCGTTAGAGGCTATGTTTTCTTCATGTCTCTGTTCCCACATGCATATCCAGCCTGCTCCTTTGATACTTGGTCAAGTAAGGCTGGATGATTTTAATTAAGCATCCAATAGTTCTTCATTTTTAACTCAAAATATGCACATTTACCATTTTAAAAATAAAAAAATAAATATAGGAGATTTGAAATCCTAATCAACATTGCCAACTTCTACCCATTTCATTTTTGCAATTTTTGTTCATTAAAAATATTGACAGAAATGCATTAGTGCAAGCAGATTTGTAGAAGTATCAATAATTGGAAAATGTTCCCAATGATCCACTAGACATATAAATGAAGATTTGTGATAACTCAATCATTAGAACAATTCTGATATAGTTCCTTACATCACTGTACGGTAAGGATGGGCTCTAGACTCAGGGGTTCTTAACTTCCTAAGTCTTGAGCAGGGGACAGTAGCCCCTTTCCCCAGAGACCAGACCCTGGGCGAGAGTAATGTGCCAGCTGTTACAGCTCCTACTATCAGATATTACAAAGAAAAAGGACATACAAAACTCATGGCTGAGATTTTTAGAGAAATCTCCCTCTGTCTCTCCCTGCATCCTCCAGCCCCCTTCAGTGAAGAATGTGGGTGGGCTACCTGTGTTTAAAAGGGAAGCCCTGGGTGGCTGTTTTATCTCAGAATCCTGTTTCTCTGAAGTGAAGTTTAAATGGGATTGGAATTTTCTCAAGTTCTGTAAGAGGAGCAGTCCCAAAGGCAATGGAAGTGTGTCACATACATATCCATAAACTTTCTAATGACGCCTCAGTGTTCTGGAAAAGCTGCCTGACCTATGACTGGAGAAAACAGAAGCCTCCTTCCCCTCAGCCAGGGCATTGGCTGGTTTTTATCATTTTCCTGCTAGAAAGAGGAACCAGTGACAACCTTGAGCTCAATTGCTGCTAACAGCCACTACCTCCTGTGCAAGAGGTGGCTCATCAAAAAAGAAAGCTTGCACACAGGGTGGGGGCCTGCAGCGCTGTGGGCAAGGCCGGTGAGAATGGCACAGGAGGGCACCAAGCATTGCTAAGACAGTGGGAGCTCAGCCTCCAGGGATTTTCTACTTCAATGTGAAGATTATCTTGCTTGGAAGGGAGGGGAGGATGTACCAAGGCTGCACCCTCTGCTCACTCTCCTCACATTTTCAGATTTCCTCCTCTTGGCTATATGTCCCCAAACTGAACCTTCCTGTCAAGAGAAGGTGAGGGAGTTTATGTCTGCAGGACTTTTCCTGGGCAGCCACGTTGTGCTCCTTCAGGAAGAAGTGGGTGATCTGCATAAGTCTGCTCCTGAACTTTTATAAGAAAAAAACCTAGCAGGAACTGAGGGACAGAGGAAAATACAACTCATAGGGTAAATCCAGGATATAAGGAAAAAGTTGGGCATAAATGAAATGTGACTATAGATGGTAGCAGGAGAGTTAGGATAGTATGCATGTTCCTACAAGCTTGTGTGTGTTTAGTCTCATGAATTTAAAACTGTATGTGGACTTATGGATTTAAAGAAGTAAAAGGTGCTGTTCAGTTGTATGTGCTTTTCTATGCTTTGGGTTCAGCTCTCCCACTGCAGCAGCCTTGACAGCTGTTTTGATGCCGGGCTCACCATCCAACGGTGAAGTCACTGCAGAAATGTCAACAAAAACATGTGCCCTTGTTCCTCTAATCCACCAGCAGTCTGTTCACCGCCTCTTGCCCTTCCTTCTTTGTCTGCTCTATCACTGCGCTGAGATACAAGCTTGTTCATTTCATGAAAGGCTGAAGTTAAAGCCCAGAAAGCAGACATTGCCTATTTCCTCTGTTTCATAAGTGTTCCCTGGCTACTGTAGATTATGTATTGAATCAGAAATGACACTGCAATCAAGGATACCGCATTATTTCCCTTCCTTGGAAAAACGGATTTTATAGACTTGGGTGTTCTTATAGAAACTAGGTACTGCACATATAGGTTCAATAAAGTCTTTCCTGTGTTTGTCCAGATGAGGTCTTCAGTTGAGCAAATATTGGCCCTGATTTTGAAGTTTGTCCAGGAGATGGCTGTAATTTTATGTTGTGCACAAAGTTTGCAATAATTTCTGAGGATGTGAACCTGGCTATAAACTCATTTAATAGTCCATTTCTGGAAATCCTACTTTTCTTTATATGAGAAAGTTTATATTCCATAAAGTACAGATGTAGGTATTTGTCCTAATGTCAATGTATGTACTTTATTCTTCAGACTTTCTTTATACTGCTATTCTTAAAATATGTAGTATGTATAGCATTTATAATTTATCTTAACTATTAATCAAAATAGACTATGCATTACGTTAGCTAAAATTCTTCTTACATTCAGGAAGCTGGCATTTTTTTGTGTTCCATTTCAGAGATGGTGAACTCTGTTTGAACCGATACCTCATTAAAAGTTCTTCCATCTTTAGCACTCTCTACAAGTTTGCAAAATGAATCTCTTTTTGGTCTTGGACATAATGTGAGCTTTTAAAATAATGCATAATGAATTTCACATCATGTCATGGATATCTTGTGCTCGATCAACACTGATTTATACTTTAAATATAGATATTTTAATGAGAACTCATTTTAATGCTGCTCAGCGAATGATGTGACTCTATTAAAGGAAAAAACCATTATATGATTGGTATGTCCAGGGATTGACCTGTGAGTTCAGAATATGCTGCCTTCAAATTGATAGATTAAAATATTCAAAAAGTACTTACATTTAGCATCTTATTCTTTTCTTAATGTTCTCCCAGGGAAAATTTAAAATTACGTATTCCTCTTGTTTTTAATAAAAAAGTGTATATCCCTTCTGATGGGAATTTCCCCCCTTATTAGCTGTATGGAAAAATGAATTAAAGTTAAAATAAAGATAATCTTATAAGATACTCAAAAAACTTGTATTAGTTTATTCCTAATGTAAAGCTTAATCGCTGCTCATGTTCCTGTCATTCTTTTACATTGATGAATATTTATCGGCTACTGTATGTATAGACCACTTTGACAAAATCCTACTTATCTTATAGGAAGAGATCAGAAAATGAAACAATGAAAATAGACACTAAGAGCTTAAGATAAAAATGTAATGCAGTTAAAAAGAACAGAAGTTTACCTGTTTCATTCTGGTAGAAGTTTTCCTAGTCTAACAATGAAAATCAAATTTAAATGATTCTGAATAGAGAGAATTTTGACTTAAAAATTAGGAGAAAGCAAAAAGTAGAGAGGAGATGTGCAAAGAAAGTGAAGGCTTTGTTCAAGAACCAGTTTGCATAGAATTCTGTTTAGGAGTCAGAAAGTAGAAGAAAAATATCTAGATGTGTTGGAAATACGTAGAGGTAAATTGGACAGAGTTGGCTTTCACCTCCATAACTTTACCCAAACCTTTCCCAAGAAGCACTTGTTCTGCATGCCCATCAAAAAAGAGCAAAAAGTCTCAGTATCAAAAGTATCAAATAGTACGAGGACCTCTAAAACAAATGGCATAGATGAGAACTATTTGGTAGTAAATTGTCCTTGCCCTAAGGAGAGAGGGGAGTGTGTTGGAGTCATTTTGCAGAGCATCTGTGATGAAGAGGCATTGAGCACTAAGAGGTATAGTAAGGGATAGGAAGAAATATCGTGGTTTCTTACTGATGTTTTTTTCTTTTAAATGTCAAGAAGAAAGAATTAAATTGTTACATAACTCACACTCTCCACCTTCCTGCACAGAAGTTCTTAATTTTAGCTTTCTTGATCTGGATATTAAAATGCCCATAGCATGGACAGCGTAGTTAAAGTAAACTACACATGGAAATGCTATGTAGAAAGGCGGAATGACTGAGGACTCAGGACACCTCTTCAGGGAAGCGGGCAAAGAAGAGGAGGTTGTGAAGTGTAAGGTTTCCAGTAGAAGTGTACTGTCAAGATAAACACCAACAGACACTGAGGTGGTAAGGACAGGTTTAACTCAGTACCTGTGGCAGCAGGGAGAAGAGTCCAGCATGAACTGAATTCAAATCCCCAAGGTGACTTTTGAAAGGCTGGGGGTACTACAAGAAAGGCATTAAGGGGAACTCATGGGGGTTGGTAAATGTGCCTAGGCCACCTGGATTTATTCATTGGTGCTGATCCTGAGGAAAAACACACTCCTGACTTTATGACAGGAGGCACGAGTTGAAGTCTTCCCACAGGGACTGGGCGTCCTTCCAAACCCCTACACTTAGAAACTTGACCAAACTCTAGCATGCATCTATCAGCTTAAAGTCATGGACCTCAAATGACCCCAGACCCTTTTAAAGTGACTTCCTGAGAAATTTCAGTGCTTTGCAAAGAGTTTTGCAGTTCTCAGTACAAAGCCATTTAAACACAGGTAGGAAAAAGAGTTTTGTGGTTATGAATTAATAGAATGGCCTTAATAAGTTTCTTTCTATGCCTTGTTTATCCCTTAGACCTAAAACCTTAAGATTAGTGCATTCTGGTGCAGGCCACAGTAGGATATCTTGTATGTTAATTTCTATACTAATTCATATTTTATTAATTGCTTACTATGGGCATGACACTGTTTTGAATTAACAGACCATTTAAAAGGTATAATTTTAGAAAGCCATTAATTATTAGTTATTAATATTTTTTTGCATCTTGTTTTAGTAGTTGGTAGTAATAATGACATCACTTGTGCTAAAAGTCCATGACGCCAAACCTCAGTTTAATACCTGACCTAATTGTGGTTTCGGCCTCTCCCAAAAATGGAATCTTAATCAACCAGGCTGAAATTTCCTGGTCACCATCAGCATCGATGCAGCAATCTGTCAGGCGGGTCGTCCCTTGCCATCCCCCCACCTCCCAATAGAGAGAAGATGCCATCTATGTGATAGAAACAAGAAATGAAAAACAAACAAAACCCCTCAAAACCTAGCCTGTCCCTTTCCCATGTCAAAGAAGATGTTCTTGTCTAAAAATAATCCTTTCTTTTCTTTGGCTGATATGTTAATAGCTCCCTTACCCTACCCTCCTTCTTATAAAAACTTTCACTTTGAACCAACTCTCAGGAGACCCTTCTATTTGCTAGATGAGATGCTGACAGATGCAGGAATCACTCAGTGGAGCCAATTAGACCTTTAAATTTACTTGGTTAAATTTTGTTTTTTAACAACAGAACATCATAATAAATATAAAATATCATAATAACTCTGTATAATATATTTTTCTGTTGCTGGCATCAAGTTTTACTGGCACATCTATTAAAATGTTGTACTAGTTTAGGGAAATCTTTTATTATAACCTAGGTATAACTCTAGAATAATAGTTTAGAAAAGATTAATGTTCTGTTTCTACTATTAATGGGAAGCAATTTAAACTTAATAGGCTATATATACACTTACTACTTTTCTAATAATGTGATTTCCTTCAAAATTAATAAAATAAATTTGCAGAGAAGGTACAAGCTAAATTGACAATCCCTTCAGAATAGGAAATGTGTTGGATGTCTTTATTTCTCCCTGGGACAAAACATACTATTTTACCCTTAGTATGTGCTCAATAACCATTTATCAGTTAATATAATAATTACTCATGTACCCATTTTAATTTAAGAATTACTGGATAGAGAATACCTATAGAGTTCTTGAGACAGTTTGTATGTATTTGTTGTATTGTAATAGAGAGGTCTGGCCAAGTCACTGGGCAGAAGGGAGAAACACCTGAGAGGGGTCAGGAAGTGCCAAAAGCAGCAGATTGAAATCATAGTCAAAACCGCGGAACAGGTTTCCATATACCTGAGGAAGGGTGAACAACTAACACGGCTGGTGACAAAGCTTGGGCAGAGTATGCACAGGCTAAAAGGTCACAACACACATGTAATGAGAGGTAAACATGGTGACACCCCGGCCCAGAGGTGCTGTGCCCCCCGCTGCACCTCTAAAAAACCTTCCTAACTGCTTCTGGATCATGGCAGCAGGAGGAGGTGTAGAGAGCTGTGAACGCTGATGCATGTGGTGGATGCCAGCCTACATTGGCTGGGAATTTGGACACTTCCACCTCCTGCTAGAGTTTGGGGCAGAAGATTTAAAACAGAGGGTGCAGAGACACTCGCCCTTTTTGGGGTTCACCTTGTCCTCCCTGTCAGGGAGAACGAGAGCATTTGGGGGACCTGGCAGATGCTGGGCTCTGCTCGCGGCTCTTGCCTTGGCCTACCTGCCCGGTTGACGCAGGCTCACCGGGACATGGGTCCTGAACAGCTCTCATTCTTTTGCTCCAAAAGCAGCGATCAGACGCGTGGGCTGGGAGGTGAGCGGCCATGGACACTGGAGCGCTGTGGACGGAGCTCCTCACATGACCTGCTGCTACAATGATCTGGCCGTGCCTGGGAAGGCACTGTCCCTGGGAAGGAACCTGTGGCAGGGCAATGGAGAGGCCAGCCCCACAAGGACCGGGAGAGAGGGGGAGGGGAAGGGGGAGGGAAAAACTATGATTTTGAGTTAATAAAGTAATTGTAATAATATAACCTGAATGTATTTTTCCACACAAACAACTGTAAACCTACTTTTGTTAACCAGTGTATTGTAAGTTACCTGAAGGCACAAACTGTTTGTTCTTAAACCAGACATTACAATTTTAGAATTGGAATGGAAGCAACTTGGAACATTTCTTGCCATTCATTGCCATTCAGGAACTAGAAAAATTTCCTTTCATCTAAAATATACATATTCCTTTCTTGCTCCCATACCTTTTTTCTCATTTGATTTCTAGTGTGCATGCACTATTATTTCTTTTGATTTTTGTTTTCAGTCTTAAATTCACTAACTCTCCACTTAGCATTTGGCTGATAATTTTGTGATGTCAGTTCTTATCTACTGGAACTTTTGTCTATAATTCATCCATGTTTGACCACTCGTCTCTTCAAAGTTGCCACTAATTTTGTTTCTGCTACTGTTCCCTCTCTTCGATGTATTTTTATGAGCTTATTTCTGCCATCAATTTATTAAATATTGTTATTCTTTCACATATCATTTTTCACTTTCTAACATCTGGAGGAGTCACTTTTAATCAATAGAGTTTTATAAAATTTCACTCACTTAAAGAAATTATTCCCAGCATCTGGTACAGTTTAATTATGAAAAGAATAAAGTCCCCAGGCTTCTGTACTCCCTCTACATCCTCTATTTCTTTGAATTTACCATTTTCAAGGTTTCAGGTGCCATTTATCTGCTAATGTATTCAGGTCTCTAGCTCCAGGCCAGATTCCTCTCTAAATTTGAGGCTCTTACTGTTAGTATGTTTAAAATTAATACATTAAAAAAATTCTGTAAGTGGTTCTAATCTCAATTTTTAAAAACCAAACTAAGCCCTGGCTGGTTTAGCTCAGTGGATTGAACATGGGCCTGCAAACCAAAGGGTTGCTGGTTTGATTCCCAGTCAGGGCACATGCCTGGGTTGTGGGCCAGGTCCCTAGTAGGGGGGGCGTGACAGCAACCACACATTGATGTTTTTCTCCCTCTCTTTCTCCTTTCCTTCCCCTCTCTCTAAAAATAAATTAATAAAATCTTAAAAACAACAACAACAAGGACAACAACTAAGACATGTGGTAGTCTCCTGAACTCTTCCACGCAGCTCCATCCTCAGTTGATCAGACACTAAACCTTGGTGATCCTATACCCAACATATTCTGGAATATGTTCTCTGTAATCTAGGTGTTGTGCTTTAGTTCTAATTTATACGCTCATCATCTGCTCTCTGGGGCACTGTAACTGATCCTCTGCCTGTGCAACTGATCCTTAGTCCTGTACAGCTCCTTTGAATATTTATTTAAACAAATATTTTACTCCTTTCCAACTTCACTTTTTACCACTCGTTAGTTCAGCTATCATGCGTTTCTTCACATAGGCTGCAGTTTCTTACCTGTATGCTTTATTTGAAGTTCCAGTTCCCTTTCTTATTCATCGTTTATGACTCATCGTTGACACAATGTGCCAAATTTCCCTTGTTTTATGTGTCCTTCCTCAGTGCTTACGAAAATGTACTTCACAAATACCTGTCACTGACAATCTCTATTCTGGGACTATGAATTCCTCGAGAATATATAATATCTTGAATATTTTCATCTAAATTGGAAAGGAGGAAGTAAAACTGTCATTGTTTGCAGATGACATGATAGTATACTTAGAAAGCCCTATGGACTCCACCAAAAAGCTACTCGACCTCATAAGTGAATTTTGCAAAGCAGCAGATACAAAGTAAATATTCAGAAATTGATAGCATTTTTGTACACCAACAACAAAATATTAGAAAGAGAAATCAGGAAAAAATCCCATTTGCTATAGCAACAAGAAAAATAAAGTACTTAGGAATAAACCTAACCAAGGAGGTAAAAGACCTATACTCAGAAAACTATACAACATTGAGGAAAGAAATTAAAGACGACACAAATAAATTGAAGCACATACTGTGTTGATGGATTGGAAGAATTAACATCATCGAAATTTCCATACTACCCAAAGCAATTTATATTTCAACATAATCCCTATTAAAGTACCAATGACATATTTCATAGATATGGAACAAATATTTCAAAAATTTATATGGAACCATAAACAACCCCTACTAGCCACAGTAATTTTGAGAAAAAAGACCAAAGTAGGATATATCTCAATATCTGATATCAAACTATATTACAAGGCCGTGGTAATCAAAACAGCCTGGTACTGACATAAGAACAATGGGGCAGAAGAGAGAGCCCAGAAATAAACCCATGTGTCTATGATCAATTAATATTTGACAAGGGGGCATGAGCATACAATGGAGTAAAAATAATCTCTTCAACAAATGGTGTTGGGAGATCTAGACAGCTACATGCAAAAAAAACAAAAACAAAAAAACAAAATAAACCAAGAAATTTGGCCACCAACTTACGCCATACACAAAAATAAACCCAAGAAGGATAAAAGACTTAAATGTAAGTTGCAATACCATAAAAGTCCTAGAGGAGAACATAGGCAGGAAAATCTCAGATAGTCCACAGAGCAGTATTTTCACTGATACATTCCCTAAAGCAAAAGTCATAAAGGAAAGAATAAACAAATGGAACTTCATCAAAATAAAAAAACTTGTGCACAGCTAAAGAAAACATTAGCAAAATGAAAAGGAACCAACTATATGGGAAAATATATTTGCCGATAATACCTCAGACAAGTGTTTGATCTCCAAAATATATAAAGAACTCACATTACTGAGCTCTAGGAGGACAAACAACCCAACAGAAAAATGAGAAAAGGACGTGAACAGACACCTCTCCAAGAAGGCCATACAGAGGGTCCAGAGACATATGAAAGGATGCTCAGCATCACTAGCCATGAGAGAGATGCAAATTAAAGCCACAGTGAGATATTCTTTCACACAGATCAGAATGGACATCATAAACAAATCAACACAAAAGTGCTGGCAAGGTTGTGGAGAAAAGGGAACCCTAGTGCACTGTCGGTGGGCATGCAGACTGATGCAGCCACCATGGAAAACAGAATGGAATTTTCTCAGGAAACTAAAAGTGGAACTGCATTTTGACCCAGCAATTCCACTGCTGTGATTATGCCCTAAAAATCCTGAAACACCAATTCAAAAGAACCTGTGCACCCCAATGTTCATAGCAGTACAATTTACAATAGTGAAGTGTTAGAAACAGCCTAAGTGCCCATTAGTAAATGAGTGGATCAAGAAATTGTGGTACATTTAAACAAGGGAATACTGTGCAGCAGAAAGAAAGAAGGAACTCCTACCCTTTGCAGCAGCATGGATGGAACTGGGCAGTATTATACTAAGTGAAGTAAGCCAGGTGGTGAAATATAAACACCATATGATCTCACCTCTAAGCGGAATCCAATCAACAAAGCACACAAACAAGCAAAACAGAACCAGAGACATTGAAATGAAAAAAACATCTGATGGTAACCAGATGGGAAGGGGCAGGGGTATCATGGGGGAAAGAAGGGGAAGGGTCAAGTTAAGGAACACGTGTAGAGAACCCCTGGACAAAGCCAAAGTGGGGTAGGATTTAGGATGAGAGGTGGGGGTAGGTCGTGTGGGGGAAAATGGAGACAACTGTACTTGAACAACAATAAAAAAACTGTAAAAATGTTATATGCAGGGGAAAAAAACAGCTTGAATATCTCCATATTCCTAATACCAAACAGTGCTTCGTTCCTAGTCAATATGTATTGGTCAAATTAATAAGACATGAAGAAATAAAGAAGTAGTTTTGCTTAGAATTTATGTGATGGATAATACTACTCTTTGTTAAGAATCAACATGGAAAAACACTGCATCTGAATGTCAGGATAACTGTATTCTTCCATTATTAGAAAGAACAAAATGCAGAAAATGAAAGAACAGAGAAGGAATAAAAAAGTAAGAGAAAGATAGAGAGAAAAAAGAAGAGAGGGCGAGAGAGAGGAGAAGAGAGGCAGAAGGAGAGAGAGAGAGAGGGAGAGAGAGAAAGAAAGAGAGAGAGAGAGAGAAAGAGATCCTTCTTGTCTCATCCATTTTGTGGTAAGAGTTGAGAAAACAGGACTCCAAAAGAAAAAAGAAAAAAAAAGAAAAGAAAACAGGGCTCCAGGCAAGAGGGGTTGCACCAATTATGCTCCCCGTACCTCTGAGTGATGTCTTGATGGGATGCATATAGAAATGATTGACATAAAATATGACAAGTATTAGAATAGTAACTTGTACAAAGTTCAAGTTAATAAAGGGAATATTTTTTCTCCTTTATTATTCCTCTTCTTTTCTATCCTT
>PVJI01007149.1:0-80409 GCA_004026765.1 Micronycteris hirsuta | reverse complement strand
TGTTGCGGGAAAATGAAGCGACCAAACTCCTGATGAGAGGTATGAGTCACAGACCCTTTATTACGCATGCGGACCCTAGGGAGAAATCTCCAAATCTAGGGCCCTGAACAAAGACATGAGCTGGCATATATACTCTTCAGAGATGCATGGCATACGTAGCACTTCGGGAGTCAGGTTACAAGCAAGTCTCTAAAAAGTAAAACCTGGTTACAGAGAATAGAAAAAGCAGATCCCCCCCATATGCATTCCTAGATAACACTTTAGTGAGAAGTTTACAATTGGCTGTCTTCCTGCCAGACATCATGACTGCAAATCAAGCAAGCACACTTAAGCTATTTGACTAAGCTGCAGGGTACAAAGAGTTATTTACAGATTACAATCTCACTAACATTTGGCCAGGAGTCACAGCTTGCTCTCTAGGCCTGTTTCTATTTTACTACTTACTACATTTCTAACAGGACTTAAAATATTCTAAGGTTATAATATCCCTGTTACAATACAAGGTCTGTCCAGAAGGTATCCAGCTACGCAATGTGAAAAATAGAGACATAGAGACATTTATTGAAGAAGATACAAGATACAACCAACATTGTACATAGGACAATGACGCCTCAGTCCCCTTCAATGTAGGTCCCTTGGGACCTCACACAGTTCTCTCACTGGTCATCAGTTTGCCCCATCATATTTTCCTGAATCTCATCAACTATCTGAAATCTCTTCCCTTTCAAAGGTGATTTTAGTTCTGGGAAAAGCCAGAATTTGCAGGGCACCAAATCTGGGCTGTAGGTGGACTGAGTCACCTGGGCGATTTGATGTTTCTCAAAAAAACTCTGCATGAGACGTGATGCATGAGCAGGTGCATTGTCGTGATAAAGCTGCCAGTCACCAGTTGCCCACAGCTGTGGCTTTCTGAATCATCTGAATAGTTTCTGTGGAGGAATGTTCAAGCTTAACCCAAAATTTGATGCAGATTCTTTGCTCTACTCACTGAGTCATTTTGAATGTGATAGCCACCCAGGACACATGCTTACTCAATAGTGTCTACCACACTCCTGACTAGTGCAGTGAAGTTGTCACTGTTCACATGTGCACATTCCAATCCACTCTCCTTGGCTGCCAGGTTACATTGATATCATGCAAACTGTTCTCATTATATTAACAATGGCTGGACTTTTTCTGGACAGATTATTTCTCATATATACACACATATGTATATATGTATATATGTACATAAATATATCTATATATATGCACACATATGAACACGCCAAATGACATTTTAGGTGAAATGTTCAACTTAAAACTATAAATTATTACACCCGTATTGTTACCCTACCAACCACACTCAAGTGGCCCTTATTTCTGCCAGACCTTGTGTATATGTGTGTGTGTGTATATATATATCAGCAAACTATGTGTATCCTTTAAGGTGTGTGTTTTTTTTTTTTTTTTAGATTTGAACTAATGTTTTATCTCTTTATTTTTCTAGAACAGTAGGTAAGAAACTATTTGGTTCCTGCCTCAGTGTGGTATACAGCTGACTTCCTGGGTTTTGTTCTGTAAGCCCTGAAGGCCCACTGAGAGAATGTGGTTTGAAAAGAAGTATTCCTTCAGAATAAAAAGTGCCCTTGAAGACACAATGGGTTAGGGCAAGGGAGAGAAATTCAGGGTCCCCAGTGTGGGACCCAGTTTCAGTTATGGCAGGAAGAGTGAGTTGAACAGTGTCTCTGCAAAATTAATGTTCCCCCCAAAACCTCAGAATGTAACTTTATTTGGAAATAGGGTCTTTGCAGATGTAAATAGTTAAGGATCTCAAGATGAAGTCATCCCGAATTTAGAGTGGGACTTCGGTCCAATGACTGGTGTCCCGATAAGAAGAGGTGAGAACATAGAGAGTCACATGCAGGAAGGCCACGTGAAGACAGACAGAGACAGGACTGATGCTTCCACAGCCAGAGAGCATCCGGAACCATCAGGAGCAGGAAGAAGCAAAGAAGGATCCTCTGCCACCGGCTTCGAAAGGAGCATGGCCTTGGAACACCTTAATTTGGTCTCTGGCCTCCAGAGCTAAAAACAAAACATTTCCGTTGTTTTACATCACCAAGTTGTAGTAATTTGTTACAACAGGCTAATCAATTAATAATAGAGTAAGAACATCCTGGGAATGCATTGTACCTGTGTGAAGAGGGTGAGTATTTTTTCAATCTTTCTTTTATTTTTTTATTCTTTTATTTTTTATTTTTACATTTTCTTCCACTACACTAAAATAACTCTACATTTAAAATTGTATGCTTGTACTACTTTGAATACATCCCTTTTCTCCCTAGACCAGCCAGAGAGAAATCTGTTGTCAGCACTCAGAGCCCTGGCGACAGGGCAGAGGAGGCAAGGGACTACAGTGTGGTAAAAAGGGATTGTCTGCAAAACACTGTTTAATTCTTTAAATCCCTGCCACACTAATTAAATAATGTTTGACTATGAACTTAAAACCTACCCACTTTATCTTACTTATGCTGACATTTTCTTCCACTGTACTAAAATAGCTCTACATTTTAAATTTGCTGATTGCGTATGCTCTGTGTAGATTAGGGAAGAAATGCCAGAGGAAAGACAGGCAGGAAAGACCATGCAAACTAAGTGTGTCACCTCTCAAAGAGCAATATTCCCCACCCTCATTTCTTTCCTGGATTTTGACAGGTGATAGAGAGCCCGGAGAGACAGAGTACAGAATCACAGAAAGAGAAAATGCTTTAACAACTATCCAGTCTATCACCAAATGATTATTTGATTCCCTTTTCAACATTCCCAGGGAGGCACATCCAAACTATCCCTGCGTCTCTCCAATGACAGAGGACTCATCACCTCCTGAAGCAGCCATTCCATTTTAGCAGACTAATCAAGACAAAATTTCTCCAGATGATTTGAAATCTGGTACCTCTTATGATTTCCAAATTTTGCGGTGTGGGGCTAAAAACCACATTGCCCTGAATGACAGCACTTCTCACACTTGAACTCTGCTGTCATTTCCACTCCAGGTCACCTCCTTCTCAGGCTTATGGTTTCATTTTTGGGACTGACATGATTTAATTCCCTCAACTTGTTTTAGGTTCTTCTCTGGCTGTGCTCCAATTGGTAGAACTAAGCATTCTCTTAAAGCTGAAAGCCACACACTTATCCTTCCCTGATTGCCCAAGTTGGTTCAGGACTATGGCTTCACCGCCACCAGTAGATTCCATTAGCACTCCTTCCTTTGTGCTCCAATAGCCTTAGTCCGATATGTATCACATTGTGCCACAATGTATATTCAAATTTCTGCCCCTAAGTGGACAGTGATCTTACTGAGGACAAGGATGATATCTTTTATTTTTGATTTCCAAGTGAAAAACATACTCCTGAGCAAACTGCAGGGTTTAATAACTATTTACAATATAACCAACAAAATGAATGGATCATCAAGATTTTCCCAGGAATGGTCTTTGGCCACTTTTGTGTCTCATGAAATGACTAAAGAGTCAAAAAGAATGCACGTGGCATGGTCAAATGACCTCAAAGAATTCAATGAAAATCATATTAGAGAAAATAGGCCTTAGGTACACAGAAAGATCAACTTGGGGTGAGGAGATCCTGGGTTGGACGGGGTCTGGATTGCTGCAGATTGCAGTCTGGATTTTCTTCAGGATGGTACTTCTCTAACAAAGGGCACGCATTCCCCAGACAGCTGAAGTAAATGCTACTTTAGGCCAGGTGGTAACTATGAGGGGAGGGTGATCTGGAGCCTGGTGAGCTAGCTGATTTCAAATATTATAGAGTAGTGGGTGGTAGCAAGTGACGGCATGAGAATCGGAGGTGGACATTCTTTTGAAGTAGCTAGGAAAAGTTTCCCTAATGACAATGAGGAGAATGGAGACCACCTGTAACACAGTGAAACACTCAGCCTCCCTGACTCCCTCTTCTTCAAGCCTGCTGTATTCCCAAGGCCTTAGGTTAACAGCTTCTGTTTAGTCTTGTATCTAGAGACCAGAGAAGTACATGTTGCTTATCAAAGATTTGCAGGAACCTTGTGACCAAACTCCCATGAACTAGAGTCAACATAATAGAAACTAAGCAACCTTCCTCAGAGCCCTACTGGCACCCATATGGCAACCATCAATCAACCTTAAACCCCTCCCGTTTCTCCCTTCTCTTGATATAAAAGAAGGCTGATTTCTGTACTTTCTTAAGATGATTTTTTAGAATGCTAGCCTGCTAACTTTTTGACTCATTGGCTTTCCAAATACAGTCGCTTTCCTTGCCCCAATACCTTGCCACTTGATTCATTGGCTGCCTTGGGGCAAGTGGTATGAGTTTGGAAGACCTGGAGGTCCAGAAGTTAAAAGAAAAAAAACTGTGAGAGAAACAGCTCTGTTGGAGAGGGTTCCTGGGGAAGAAGTGTCCTCAGGAAAAAGCCAGGTTAAAGTCAGAGCCAGGTGAAGATCTCAAAGACATTGAAGAGAGAGGAACATGGTCCACCGGAGCACCTTCAGTTTGGAGACCAACTGCAAATTCAGGGAGTGCACAAAGCCATCGTCAGTTTTGATAATTCACTATTCACATAACTTACTGAAAGCTATTACAATCACCTATTACAGTATATCATAGGGAAAAGATCCAGATTAAAATGAACCCAGGGAAGAATTACTCAGGTCAAAGTCCAGGGAAGTATCAAACTCAGAGCTTCGAGTTGTCCTCTCCCCACCAAGTGGATTTCTTTATTTTCCCTGCGCTGAAGTCTGATGATACACATAGAGCACCGGTGACAAACACAAGCCCGCGGGCCAAATCCGGCCCTCCACTGTGTTTTATCCGGCCCAGCACCTTGTTTCTACCCAGCAGCTGCGCTGAGCTCTTGTTTAACTGTTAAGGAGTAGTTACATTTATACAGTCCTAAAGTTACATTCGGCCCTTTGAAGACAACTACAAGGCTGATGTGGCCCTCAGTGAAAATGAATTTGACACCCCTGACATAGAGCATTGCCACCCTGGGATGCTCCCCTAAGTTTTGGTGTCCAGAGTTCTCATGGGGGCTCCATCACATAAGCATAGTGAACTCCAACCCTGCAGGAAGTCAACCTAACAGTGTGTGACATAAAGTCCCCACCCTGAATCACACGGCTGTTTACTTGATTTTCCCAAGGCCAGCAGGAAACAAAATCCCTGCTATCACACATAACATTCCAAAGATTTAGAGATTGCCTCCAAAAGCCAAGAACAAATGCTAGATCTTTCTTTGGCCACACAGAGAATTATACTGATGATTGACTTTTCCCATTTTGTTATAAGTATTGGCTTCTGTGGGTTCATGCAATGGAGGTGAGATCCTTGAGGTCAGAGATCAGGCCACATGCAAGGTCGTCATGTTGGATGTACAAAAGAGTAAATGAATCATTCTACGTTGGTGTGCTCACAACATAGTAGCCACAAGTGCTTTGGTCTGGTAAATACAGTTTTACTTAATCTTTATGAGGAATATGAGTCTTTCACCTTCTTTTGTTCCTGCAAGTGCACAAGAATCACAGTGAGCAAACGTTTTTATTTCATCAGTGGAAAAGTCTCTGGGAGAATACTGCTCTAAAGCACCCCTGCTCTTTGTCTTGGGTGACAATGCATTCAAAGATGTATTGAACTTCAGGAGGACATAGTTCTCTAAATTGAGAGCTTGTTGCCTAAGCCAATGCATAGTCTACTAAGGGGAAAAATGAGTGAATTTGTAAAACATCCCATGGCCTGACGGGCATCTGATTTACCTCAGCGAAAGGGAAGATGAACGCTGCTCTCCAAGTCAGGCGTCATCTTACTTGTTTGATCAACGGAATTATTCTAACCGTTCTTCTCTCTCATTACCACTAGAAACATGAAAGAATGGCAGGAAATGAAAACGTAGAAGAATGTGACTAACGGACCAGAGTTAAGTGGATATAACAAAACTTCTCTTTTGTTACAAGTCCCCAGGCTTTAACTCTGTCAACAAGCACAGCATTTTGGAGGGCGAACTTTGCTATTTGTTAAAATAACTAGAGAGTATGAAATAGCACTGTGCAGCACAAGCATAAAATACTTCAAGGTGTTAGAAAAATTGCTGTAGAAATAATTACCATTCACCTAATTCTTCTAAGTCTATAAAAACAGTGTTAAATTCATGTAGTTACCTAGAAATACCATTCCATCTATAATTCAGTCTCCATCCAGAGTTTTTTTTTGACCCCCCAGAACATGATGTAAAGATTAAAGAAGCATTTTGTCAATATTTTTTTTTCTCCAAAGA
Organism: Micronycteris hirsuta; assembly: GCA_004026765.1. Taxonomy (NCBI): domain Eukaryota; kingdom Metazoa; phylum Chordata; class Mammalia; order Chiroptera; family Phyllostomidae; genus Micronycteris; species Micronycteris hirsuta. The sequence goes on along the minus strand of PVJI01007149.1, from coordinate 74,108 downwards.
ATAGTCTCTCGCATTCTAAGTTATTTTGGATATGGTTTTCCCTCTTAGGAACAAGACAAACAGTTAGCAGAAATAAAAAGAAAGTTATGACTATTTACATACAGGAAAAAAGCCATACCCAATTTGAGGCCAGGAACCCATATCAACTATTTCATGATAAAGCGCCATCATGACGGTCCTGGGTTCCATCTGATCGCTCCTTGAGGTCCTTCGGTTTGAGCTGCTGGAGTTTATCTATTTTGAGGTTTGAGATGTGAGTCTTAATGAAGCTCTTTTTATTATTGGTTTTTAGTCATTTCACTAGAGATTATGCACTCATAACTTAACAATGTTCATAGAGTTAATATTGTCTCACTTCGGGTAACGTGTGAGAATTCTACCAGAGCGTAATTCCATTTACTCCACAGATTTTTGTGCGATTGTTACCATATTTTTACTTTTTCATACATTATAAATCCAATTAAATAAATCTTATTTTTATTTTAAGCTGTTAGTCATCTTTTAAAAGAACTAAAAAGAGTAAAATAACCATGTATTTACTATTTTTAATGCTCTTCATTCCTTCTTATTGGTTCATGGCTTCTTTTTTTAATATATTTTATTGATTATGCTATTACAGTTGTCTCATTTTTCCTCCCTTTATTCCCCTCCGCTCTGCACCCCTCCTCCCAGCTGCATTCCACCTCCCCCCATTAGTTCATGTCTATGGGTTGTACATATAAGTTCTTTGGCTTCTCCATTTCTTACACTGTTCTTAACCTCCCCCTGTCTATTTTGTACCTGCAATTTATGCTTCTTATTCCCTGTACCTTTTACTTTATTCCCCCCTCCACCTCCCCAATGATAACCCTCCCTGTGATCTCCATTTCTTTGATTCTCTTCCTGTTCTAGTTGTTTGCTTAGTTTGTTTTTTTAGATTCAGTTGTTGATAGTTGTGAGTTTGTTGTCATTTTTCTGTTCATAGTTTTTATCTTCTTTTTCTTAGATAAGTTCCTTTAACATTTCATATAATAAGGGCTTGGTGAATTCCTCCCAGGATGGAGGCTCTTCACTCTCTACCCAAGATGTAGAAACTCTTCGCTTTCTCCCATAACCAAAAGGAGGATAACAACCAATCTAAAAACAATAAACACTAAAAACAATAAACAATACAAATACATTTATTTGTATTTATTAAAGAAACAAACAATAAACAAGTACCAGAAAATCAAAGTGCATGGAACTCCAACAACCAAGGAAATAAAGAAACAGTCAGCCAGACCAACCAGACTGGTAGGAGGGGAGAGGAGCAGCCGGGTGGGCAGACAGAACACGTGGCAAGGCAGTGGGCCACACTGGTGGGGCTGGCTGAATGGGAAGCTGAGACTCAGAGCTGGCTGTGGACTACAATGGGGGTTGCCACAGTGGGAGAAACCCCAGTCTCACATGAGAGTTTGTTGGAATGTGGGGCTGGAGCTGAGCAAAAGAACTGCATTGTTCCCTGTCTGACCACTCCCCCACAGACAGTGCCACAATGCAGCAAGGAGGGTTGCCTCGCCCTGGTGAATACCTAAGGCCCCACCCCCTTACAACTTATCAGGTGCACCCAGATGAAGAAATATGGCCCAAATGAAAGAACAGAGCAAAACTCCAGAAAAAGAGCTAAGCAAAGAGGAGATAGCCAACCTATCTGATGCAGAGTTCAAAACACTAGTAATCAGGATGCTCACAGAGCTGACTGAGCTCAGACGCAAAATGAAAGAACAAATGAAGGCTACCCAAAGTAAAATAAAGCAAAATATTCAGGAAACCAATGGTGATGGGAAGGAAACCAGGACTCAAGTGAATAATTTGGAACAAAAGGAAGAAATAAACATCCAACTGGAACAGAATGAAGAAACAAGAATTTCAAAAAATGAGGAGAGGTTTAGGAACCTCTCAGACAACCTTAAACATTCCAATATCCTAATTATAGGGGAGCCAGAGGGAGAAAAACAAGAGCAAGAAATTGAGAAGTTATTTGAACAAATAATGAAGGAGAAATTCTGCAACCTGGTAAAGAAAATAGACTCCCAGGAAGTCCAGGAAGCTCACAGAGTCTCAAAGAAATTGGACCCACAGAGGAATACACCAAGGCACAACATCATTAAGTTACCCAAGATTAAAGATAAGGAGAGAATCTTCAAAGCAGTAATAGGAAAGGAGAGGGATACCTACAAAGGAGTGCCCATAAGACTATCAGCTAATTTCTCAAAAGAAACCTTGCAGGCAAGAAGGGGCTGGAAAGAAGTATTCTCAGTCATGAAAGGCAAGGACCTACTTCCAAGAGTACTCTATCCTGCAAAGCTATCATTTGGAATGGAAGGGCAGATAAAGTGCTTCCCAGATAAGGTCAAGTTACAAGATTTCATCATCACCAAACCCTTATTTTTTTTAAGTATATTTTATTGATTATGCTATTACAGTTTTCCCAATATTCCCCCTCTGCCCTGCACCCCCAACTCTCCAGCATCCCCCCTCCCTTAGTTACATGGGTTGTACATACAAGTTCTTTGAATTCTCTCTTTCTTATACCATTCTTAACCAGTCTCCATCTATTTTATTCCTACCAATTATACTTATTCCCTGTACCTCCCCCACATTGTTCCCCTCCCCTTCTCCACTGAAACACTTACATATGATCTCCATTTCTGATTCTGTTCCTGTTTTAGTTGTTTGCTTAGTATTTTTCTTCATTGTTTTTTTTTGTTGCTGTTATTTGTTTTTTTGGTTCAGTTGTTGATAGTTGTGAGATTTTTGTCATTTTACTGTTCATAGTTTTTTATCTTCTTGAATTTCTTAGATAAGTCCCTTTAACATTTCATATAATAAGGGCTGGGTGATGATGAACTCCTTGGCCCTCTCCTCATTGTTTTGAGTTCTTGTTTCTTCATTCTGTCCTGGCTGAATGTTTATTTCTTTCTTCTGGTAGAAATCATTGATTTGAGGCCCAGTTTCCTTCCTGTCACTGTTGGTTCCCTGTACGTTTTCCTTTATTTCACTTTTTATAACCTGCACTTTTTCCTCCATTTTGCAACCATACTCAATCAATTCTGTGAGCATCCTGATTACCAGTGCATCTGATAAGTTGGCTATCTGTCCATTGCTTAGTTTTTTTTTTTTTTCTGGGGCTTTGATGTGTTCTTTGATTTGGGCCATATTTCTTTGTCTTGGAGTACCTGTTATATAGTAAGGGATGGAGCCTTAGGTATTCACCAGAGCGAGGCAACCAACTTTGCAGCATTTGGTGCTGTATGTGGGGGAGGGGTCAGAGAGGGAGCTGCTTGCTTGGCTCTTGGTGCCTTCAGTCACTCCCACTGCTACCCACAAGCAAATTGGGCCCTTCTAGTGCTGATTCCCAGGTGGGTGGTTTTGTGTATGTTCTAGGTCTCTCCAACGAACTCTCCTGTAAGACTGGGAGTTTCTCCCACTGCCTCAACCCCCACAGGTTTTTTCAGCAAAGGTTTTGAGACTTTATATCGCCACACTGGAACCCTGGGTTGTGCAGTCTGTCTCATGCCCCATTTGTTCTTCCCAGTTTGCCCTCACACAAATGTGGTACCACCAGCCACCACCTCACCTGCCCCGGTCCTCCAACTGCTACCTCACCACATGTCCTCTCAGCCCCAGCTTCCTGTCTCCGCCCCTCCTACCAGTCTGGATGAATGTTGCTTTAACTCCTTGGTTCTCGGACTTCCACACAGTTCAATTTTCTGGCAGTTCTGGTTGTTTTTTGTTTTTGAATTTGTTGTTGTCCTTCTTTTGGTTTTGTAAGGAGGCACAATGGATCTACCTATGCCTCCATCTTGGCCAGAAGTTGATTCATGGTTTCATATGTTATCATTTTCCATTAGCCTTAGCATTCTTATTGTGATGGACATATTCACTGGGTATAGAACTCTTGTTTATTTATTTATTTTTCTTTTAGCTTCTTAAATATGTGATCCCACTTTCTTCTGACTAAATATTTCTGGTGCAAACTCAGTCATTTGTATCTTTGCCTGTGTGTAGTGTGTATTTTTTTTGATGAGTACTTTAAATATTTTCTCTCTACCAGCAATTTGACTATGATGTGCCTGGGTGTGCTTCTTTGTATGTTTACCTCACTTGAGGGTTTCTAAGTTTCTTGGATCTGTAAGCTGGTGTTTTTACCAAATTTTTGGAATTTATGGTCATTATTCATTTATTTTTTTTCTTTCCTCGAGCTTGTCCTTTACTGTAGATTAGCCTTTATTCCTTAGATGTGACCTTTTAGGGGCTTCAACAACATGAGATACTCAGTGAGGATGACATGGCATTCAAAAGTCTCCTTTTAGGGCCCTTTGCATCTCTGCTGTGCGGCAACTCTCAGCCCCAGAGCAGCTACCCTCTGAATGCCAAGTGGTGCCTCTTCTGACACATGTGCAACCAAACCTCAGCCAAGAACCTCTTGTGTAGAGTTATGGGGCACCATTTCCACACAGATCCCTCCTCATTCTGTCCTTTCATTTCCAGCAGCTTTCATAGATTCAGACCCTTACGTCTGCCTCCTGTATTCAATGAGGCCACAGCCTCTGCTTGGTCCCACCCCCTGAGCTGTCCTCTGGAAAATGCCCCAGGCAGGAGGCCAAACCACTAGGATGCTCATCTGGTGTTATGTGCTTTTCTCAATGATAACAATCCTGAGCCGTCTGTGCTCAATCCCTGGAAATAGTCATTGCATATATTTTGTACAGTTTTATAGTTTTTTATGGTAGGAGGAAAAGTAGTACCATTTACTTCACCATGGAGACAAAATTCTGATTTTCTTTTATGCATGCAGACAACCTTGCTGGGTCAGGCAAGATTGTTAAGTTCCAAAATATGCCATAGATTTCTAGGCACACATTCAGTACATACTCATTTCTTAGTGAATATAAATAAAATGTTTTATGTTAAATTGAACTGGAGTTCTTTGATAGAACTAAATTTTCTATTGCTAAGAGCTCTAAAAACCTCTATTCTTCCTTGCTAGATATACGGAGTATGGTTTTGGGGCTAGCATGCAATGGTCTCATGAGAATAAATGTTATATAGGACTCAATTAAAAGTGAAATCTTATTACCATCATGTAGTTCTTAGGCTGAGTTTTATATCATCAACATTTATGAACGAAACACAAAAATTTAATCATTTAAGTAAATTCCAGTTTTCTCAATATCCCAAATATCCAATATACTGAATGCATTACTTTTTATTTACATATAGCAAAATTTGTACACAGCCTCATGAAAATTTCTCAAGCCAGAATACTTTCATGAATAGATTGTGCTTAAACATCATATTTTTGTTCATAAAGGGAGAAATCTTTTACTAACACACACAGATTAGTTATTGAACAGAGATGAGCAGTGAAGTTATCATGCTTTTAGGTAACCAGAAGATGAGGATTTGATAACATTTCCATCAATCTAGTAGAAAGTATCCCAATGAATGTTTGAGTTTTGTTGAAATTTATTTTTATGAGACTCAGACTGGATGCTTTCAGGATAGTGGTTTTGTTTTTATCATAGTTTCATGCCAGACTAGGAGTTGAAGGATGAATAAAAGAAAGGGAAGATTTCTCTTATCAAGTCCTAAAGTAAGACTATGAAGAATAAGTTGCCCCCCAAATGTACTATTTGTAATTGTTTTTCAAAAACCATTTAAAAACTAAAGAATCCAAATAGAATTGTGCGTAAAGGTTCACCAGCATATAAAACATTATCTTAGTTACTCATTATATTTCTCCCTGAGGCCAGGAAGTAATATCAAATAAGCTCTTTCCCTTGATTATTCATTTTTTGTTTAGTCTATAAACATTTTTTGAGCACCTATTATTTGAATTAGATGTGGTTCACTTTGCCTTTTTTGTATTAGAGGTAAAAATGGTAGGGATCTGCTGTGTAAGTATAGTTCTGGCCTTATAATTAATTCCATTTGCTGAAATTTTTCCATTTAGGGGCAAAATTACAAACTGAGTGATTTTTACTTCTCTAACTAAAATAAACTTCATGTTAGTTGCAATCAATTCTCTACCACAAGTTTTTTCCTATTCACCATTTTCTTCTATTTTGAACTGTTCGGGGAATTAGCCTGCTTTTTTTCTGTCATTGTTGCTGTTGCCTGCCATCTTTTTCTTTACTCAACATATATATTCATTAAGCACTTAACTATAGGACAATCACTGCTCAAATTACCTAGTTAGAAACAGACATCAATCTCTTGTCCTCATGGAGCTTATATTTTAGGAGGAAAGAGGCAAAATACAGCAGGAATTTTTAAAAGCATATGTGATATTAGAAGGTGATAAGTAATGTAATGGGATAGGGGGTGTGGAGATCACAATTCATACAAGGGAGTCAGATAAAACTTCATTGACAAGGGGACATGGAAGATATGAAGGAGTGAGCCATGCAGAGGAATGTGGAGAAGAGTGTTCTTAAAAGTAGGAGCTCTAAGGAGAAGGTCCTGAGACAGAGACTGTTGTGTTCCAGGAAGCACATGGAGGTCAATGTGGCTAAAATGAAGTGAACTTGGAAGAAGGTCCCATAAGAGGTCCATTAGGGATGGATAATATAGGGTCTTGAAACCATTGTAAGGACCTTGGCTTTTACTCTGTGAAACATAGGGAGCCATTGGGAGGGTTTTGAATAAAGAATTGATATGACATTTTTAAAACATCACTTTGCTGTGTTGAAAACTGTCTGAAGAGGTGCAAGAATGGGAGCAGAGAAACGAGTTAGGAAGCTACTTCAGGAACCTAGGCAATCTATTTTGGTGATTTGTACCCAAAGAGCTAGGAGGAGGGGAGGAGGCAAAAGTGGTCATAGTCTGGATATGTTTTGAAAGCATAGCTGACAGGATATTCTGACTAATTGGAAGTAGAGTATGAGGGAAAGAAAAGAGTTGGAATGATTTCAACATCTTGTGTCTGAGAAATCAGGAAAATAATCTCTATTTAACTGAGATGGGAAAGGTTATGTTGTACAGTTTTGGTTGGAAGACAAATAAGAAATTCTGTGTTGGATACATAATTTTTGTGATGTTTATTAGACACATAAATTGAGATGTTGGTAAAAATTAGATATAGGTATTCAGTGCTCAGAAGAGAGAGGCAGGAGCCAAAGATATAATTTTAAATGTCATCAACATATAAAAGGTATTTCAAGCCAAGAGACTGGATAAGATTGCCAAGGGAATGAACAACGTTAAGTCAGAGATGAAGCGGAACTGGGAAATGAGACACAAAAGGAACAGCCTGTGTCACAGAAGAAAAGCCAGTAAAATATGGGATCTTGAAAATCTTGAGTCATGTGAACAATATTCTCCAAGAAAAAACATTGTGGAAATATCAAAGAATGAGGATTAAGAATTGGCTTTGGGGTTAGTATCATGCCGGTCACCTGTGACGGTGGTACAGGCAAAAACGTGATCGTTGTGATTTAAGAGATTAAGAAGAGACCCTGACCAGTGTGGCTCAGTTGGTTGGGCTTCGTTCCTCAAAGCAAAAGGTTGCAGATTCGATTCCCCATCAGGGCACATGCCTCAGTTGGGGGCCAGGTCTCCCACTGGGGCGCATACAACTGATCAGTAATTCTCTCTCTCTCTTTCTCCCTCCCTTCCCTTCTCTGTAAGAATAAATAAATAAAATCTTTAAAAAGAGAGAGTAGGAAAGGAATTTTAGGGAAGACATCAAGTTTGCGGTGATCTTCAAGGACTTTTGTTTTGTTTTGTTTGTAAAATGGAGCAGAGAAATGGTGAGATAGAGGAAAAAATAGAATCAAGTTATTTTTAAGGTGGAAAAATTAACAGTTTGTTTTCATGTTAATGGGAATGACCCTAGACAGGGAAAGAGAGAATGAAAGAGTAGCAGTTGATTTTTTTTTAAATAAGTGATAAGGGAATGTGCAAAGTCTGGGTTTAGGAAGCCGCATGAATAAGTCATCACAGTAACAGGAGAAAGAGTACATGTCACAAGAGTTGGTTGATGATAGGTATGTGGAAGCTTGTGGAAGTTCTCTTCTAAATGCTCCATTTTCTCTGGAAGTTGATAATAATATTGTTTTCAGCTGAGTGATAATGGAGACAAACTATCCAAAGTTTCCCGAGAGAAGAGAAAATGTGGATAATTATCCCAGATATCGGGAAAAGACACACCATGAGGAAGTAGAGTATGAGTCCCCAATAGGATGAAGGCTCCCCTAGAGTTTAAAGATTATGAACTAAAAAATAAGTTAATTTGTTTGATTGTGTGTTTTACGCCAACCACTTTTAACTGTGTGGTGAGTCATGGAGGGGGTGGACTTAACCAGGCTTGTGGTTTAGTCAAGCAAGTAAAACAAACTGAATGCAACTGAATTGTGGGAGTTTGAACAGGTGTGATTATAATGCTTGAGTATGGAATTCAAAAGTGACAAGGAGAGACAAGGGCTATGAAGGAGGCGAAGAAAAATGAAAGTTCTAATGAATCAGGAGAATGCATCAGTTTTGGCATTTCAGCCCATGTTTGTAGATTGCTGAGCGTGCTCACACATGCACATGCTCACATCACCATAGCTATGGCAATATGGCCTGGTTTATTTTTTTAAAGTAGACTTTTCATTGTTCACCTCTTAAAGCACTTCAGAAACTGTTTTTCATAGATTTTATTTCTTTTTAGAGAGCGGGGAAGAGAGGAAGAAAGAGAGAGAAATATCAATGTGTGAGAGATACATCGATTGGTTGCCTCTTACACACCCCCAACTGGGGACCTGGCCTGTGACCCAGGCATATGCCACACTTGGAATTGAACTGGCGATCTTTGGGTTCACAAGCTGGTGCTCAATCCACTGAGACACACCAACCACAGCATGACCTGGTTTAAATGAAGAAGAGATTCCACATAAATGATCAGGCATTCTGGGAATTTACTCAGCCTCAAATAACTCTTGTGAAAAAAAGCACTGGATGCCAGACATTTGGAGTAAGTATAGGGACGAATAGAGGAAAAGGCACAGTTATTACCTAGAAGTGGATTATAGACTAAAAGAAATATAGGCATGTAATCTGGCAAGTATAAGCAGCCTTCATTTATCATGGGATCTCATAGACATAATCAGCTGCGGAAGCTCTGAACCATAATATAGATCTTTCCTGTTGCTACTCTTATATCCAGGATTTCACACTAGGCTAAAGAAAAATATTCACAGAGTTCTCTGTAGATATTGGTCCTTTTCTCCAAAATGGGTCACAACTCTGGCCGACACAGCTTTTATATGTCTGTGATGTGCGTTTTCTCCAAATTGGCTGCCCAGTTCCTGCTTATTGTGTAAAAGAGTCTGATCCTGTGAAATCCCCCTCCCCAGGAAAAAAGCAGAAGACTAGCAGCCATTTTTACACAAGGGCCTCTCAGGCAAACTGCACTTGGCAGAAAAGGTTCCGTGCTAAACTGCCTGCCTACACTGTTTCCGACATCTGAGCCAGGCCTTATAAAGTAGTTCCTGGAATCCTACTTCAACCAACAGGACTAGGGCTTTCCCCAACCCACTGAAGCTCTGAAAAATCAGAGCAACTCTCTTCTGACCGATCAGGACAGTGCACTTGCACAAATCAAACTGTGAGGATTTGGAGTCCTCATTTACATGAGGATGGACCAATCAGGGACCAGGGGTAGGCCGCAGCTAAATTCTTTCCCCCAAACCCTATCTCCAAGCTCTACCTTTATTCTGTGATCTTGAAAATGTTGTCCTTCTGCTCAAGGGGATGAATTAGTGCAACTAAAAATGTTAAAGAATAATTTTTGAAAACATAAAGACAGCACACAAAATCGATGCTGCAAAGAAAAACACAAGTGGTTTTTCATAGAAAAGGGAATATTTTGGAACAATAACTAAATAAAGATATTACAACAATGTAAGGAGAGCACAACAGGAGAAAACAGAAAAGTCCTTAAAATATTGGCTACATAGTTGTTTATGACCACCCTAACGAGTAGTTGGAGTAAACATTCTTAAGATCGTCTATGGACTCACTCCAATGTAGGGAAATTGAAGCTACACGTTTGCTACTTACATGTTTTACAGCTGTTACATCCTTTTCCTACCAAGTTCTCAAACATCATTTGGTAATATTATCAAGAAAATTGCAAGGAACAACACTTCCCTTCTGATACACTGGGAAAAGTAGCTGGTACACATAACATTTTTCAAAAACTCTGAATATATGAGAATAAGCGATTGAGTTCTTCTTTCTCTTGTCATCTAAAAATTGTAAGGTATGCTTCTATGTAGATTACAGTAGAGACGAATATCCTGTTGACTTGGTCTCATAGTATTGTGGAAAGACTATGGGACCAGAGGGAGAAGGTCTGGATTCCCATGTTAACCCAGAGAGAACTTGGGTAAGCCAAAACAGTTCGGGGCCTCAGTTTTTACATCTCTAAACAACTTAATTGCGAAGCTCTGCTTTTTTTTTAAGTAAATGAAGAAAAAATGTATAAATGAATAAATGAATTTTGGTTCATATATTACAAAGCAGTATCTGAATAATAGAACTTCAGTTCCAGGAACAGATTGATTTGATTTATTCAACCTCATCAATTTTCTTCTTTGAACCATTAATACATCTTTTTATTTCTGAGAAGAAAACACTTATTAAGCACTCACTAAATACCCAATTCTATGTAAAATAAATGTTAATTTTAAACATTTTACCTAAATTTGAAGAAGTTGGTGGTTTATTGGAGAGTTAGGAACTCAGCATAGGAAGCATTTAGAAAATATAATATGTATATATAATAAAACTATTTATAAATAAATGATCAAATATTGGATTGAATGGTAACCACTGTAAATCAAAGAACATTAACACTCAATACCAACACCATTCAGAGAATAGATAGGATTGCGGACTCTAATTATTAAGACTATATGAACAAAACAGAATTTCATTAATCTAGTCACTCATTTAACTAGTAACCTAGTTATAGGAAACATAAAAAATAATTGATTAGAGAGAAGACCGTATGTTTCATTTGGAACATGGAAATTCTTTTGGAACATTAAAGAAGGGCTGTCTGGTAGACAGATTATTATATAGATCTGTAGCTCATATGAACAGAGATACATCTGGAAACTTACATAACCAGGAGTTGAAGTTATGAACAGCAATGAGTTCATGTGGAGAAAATGGACAGAGTGAGAAGTCAGCCAACAAGAGGATTCTAAAGAACACTACCATTTTAATTCAGTGGTAAGTCAACTGAGACAAATATTTAAGTGTCTTCAATTGCATTATCAAGATAATGACAGAAGTTTTTCCTGAAATGGTGTAGCAACATTTTAGTTGAGTTGTAGAGTAAATGAAGAGTAAGGAAGTAGAGATAGTAAACAGGTGCCAATGTTTTAAGTGACTTGACAGTAAATGACACAAGAGGTGCTGGGGAGGCATCTGACCATATTTAAATGCTGAGAGGAACCAGTGGAAATGGAGCATGTTTCCTAAGGGTGTGGGAGTCAGCACACAGGGGATGGGAAGAGGCTTGGAGTTGGCTATGGATTAAAATAAGTTTGTTAGGGGAATGCCAAACTCTTGGTTTCTTGTTAATGACTTCTATTTTGTATGTGAAATTGAAGACAATAAATTATACTAAAACTAAAAGGTAATCGGTGGGGCAGAAGCATGAGGACAAAGCCAAAGGTTTATCATAGCTATTTTCAGTTTAACTGGGCAGGGAGAAAAATCTTGAGGAGTTTATATGCCATACAAATTTGGAGGCCATCAATTTTGTGATATGGTCAGTCCAACTTCCGTATGATTTGTTTTCCAGAGGTCACCAGTCTGGACATAAAAAAAGAAAAGGTGGAAATTTGAATTAAGCTAGAGTTATATAATATTATAAATAAAAGAATAGGGAATAAGGGACTTGAGTATATTAGCAACTAAAATATTAAAGGCAAGCATGATAAAGTCTTGGCTTTATTTCTCCTCAGTAAGTGAATCTGGTAGGGAATGGGCTAATTGGGAGGAAGAGACAAGAAGTTCCCATGAGGTTGAAGAATAGGTATCGTGTGAACAATAACATGAAAGAAATGGAGTGATAATAGGTTCTTCACAGCAGGAAGGATGTTCAAACTGGAAGAGACTTGGAAGGGCAGTGTTTGTAGTGTGGTTGTGGGTGACTATAGTGGAGTAAAAGCAAAAATCATTGGCAAGGATGCAGAGTGCTTGGTCCACACGGTCAGTGGAAGTGTGGGTAAGCGGGGAAAAGGTGATGACTTAGTCAAGGGACTTAGTCTTAGTCTTTAATGATCACAGATGAGTGAGCTCTTGAGTTGGAAATTGAAGATAAAGTTCTACCTAAGCTGAGTCTTGGACAGGTCGAGAGAGTAAGGATAAACACTTCCAGGGATGAGGAGTTTCAAGAATATTAGCCCCTTGGTAGAGAAGAAGTACAAGTACAGAGAATGAAACTGGCATCTCTTAAATTTGCTAGTGTTGACTATTGGTGGGGAAATGTTTCGTGGGAGAGAACTGAAAATCTTGGCTGAATCAAAGTCCACTTTATTTGCCTACTGCATGTATTTGTCTAGTCTCAGTCCTTTAGTAACAGAAATAAAAATTAACTCTCTATCTGACCTTTTCACAGTTTTTGGTATTAAACTTTACTTCAAAGATAATGTGAAAAATTTGTTAGAACTGATACAATATGGTAATATTACATTCTCATTTTAATTTAATCATATGGTATATTTTCTTTACAATTTATATCTATTTCCTAACTTTACACGTCAACGTTTAGTTTAACATTTGTGTATGAGTAAGAGGACACATGCTTCTAATTTCTATTCAAAGAAATTGTAAACCAATTTCAGGTCAGGCTGGTAGAGAGTACACACAATATATTTTCTTCTTGGTCATTCTCTTATGTCAGGAAAGACTTTGATATGCATAGCCCTTTCTTTTTGGCTTCAAGTAAGCATTGCAAAAGTGAGTGAGTTTTTATATTATTATTACTTGCCCAGTAACCTACAATCAATTTAGCAATTTGGAAATACTATTAACAAATGTTAAAAGCCATTTTTCAAACTGACAGAAATATATGTAACATCGTACTTGCTGTAAAAAATGTTCCTTTATTTTCTATATTCTCTATTTACCTCAGGTTGTTTCTGCTTCACTAAACAAATATTTCTTTTTGCTCTTGTAGTCTAATGCATAATTCTTGTCTCCCCTTTTTTATTTCATATAATAAAACTCTCAAGTCACTAGAAATAGGTTCTTAAATTCAGAGAAATATTTTTCTGAGATTTAAAAATATGACGAAAGAAAGGAAAATGCCATGTGAAGTCTGGGGAAAAAAGCAAGAATGAACATTAAGCAAATTTAAACCTGCCACGACTCTTCATTAATGAGTGTTTTCGATAACACTCATCTGGTCACCGTCCATTAGCAAACAAAACACGTGATATGATGAGAACACAGATCAGTCAGAGGAAAGTAAGCGCAAACAAAGCACTCAGGGCCCCATCATTGCAGACATGGTCGGCGGACTGCTTTGCAAATGTGTGTTGACTCTCCATAATGTGGGAGAATCAAAAAGAATATTGGCAGTGATTCTGCCACCTAAAGTATGACAGTCTTAGCAGATGAAGTGTTATTTATCTAAGGGTCACATGGAAAATTCTTTCCAGCTCAGAAAAGCTTAACACAGAATAAAATCAATGAGGTAAAACTGTCACCCAGTTTCTATGACGTGTGCACAGCCCCCCTTCCCCTCGGCCCCCAAGAATAAGCAAGACTTAAAACAATTTTAGAAAGTCCCAAAAACCATTTACGGATGGAAAGATATGGACTTTGGAGCATACTAGTGACTTATTTGAAAGTCACTTGGAAATTTGCCACTATATTTTTAATACTATCAAAACTATCCTGTTAAATAAAATCCTATTTTTACTTCAAGACCCCTTACTTAAAAGACGTGAACTTTGGAGTATAAGAGGTCTAGGCTCACAATCCAGACTCTGCTCAGAGTTAATAATAACTGTATAACCTTGGGCATATTTCTTAACCGCTATGGGCCCAGTTTGTAAAACTGTGATAAAAATAGACCCTCCTAAGGTTGCTGTTAGGGTTAAGTCAGAGAACATACATGTTTCTTGTATGCAGGAGACATACAACGGGTGTAACTTACCCCCTGATAGCTCCCTGCTCTGTCCCATGCTGGTAATAATAGGGTGTGCATCTTAAAATTTAGAACAAAGCCAAAGGCTATGCTCATCAAAATTCCGTAGCGCAGATTTTGAGTAAAAACTAGAAACATAATGCACTTGCTACAAATCAAGTAATTCATAGTTTTTGAATAACATAATTTTTCTTATGTCCTAGCTTCAGATAGATTTTGTATAATTGTGTGCAATGCAAGACAATGAGAACCAAGTCAAATTATCACCTAGTATTTCAAAATCTCTCTTAGGAGTCATTCCTTTTAGCTAGTGCTGACAGATTTCATGGCCATTATTGGCTAATGTATGTCCATTGATTGCTTTTGCCTCATAGATGGGAATGTCATATTACCAAACTTTTTAATAAATATTCATCTAATACTGAAGAACAAATATCATTTAGTGAAGTTCTAGGATTGTACTCAATATCCACTCTGTTGAATCCAGTTTAACATAAAAAGTCTTTATTTTTCAAACAGATAATTGGGAAGAGGATCAGACTGACATTTACAATGGATCTGTGATGTGACAAGTACCAATGAAGGCTTTCAAATGTTATTTCAAGCTCACGTTCTTCCCATTTCCTCAGGGAACATGTTAGAGACTGTCTGATCCAAGTAGGCATATCATGTCCGGTGGCCTTCTTTGGTGGTCTCAGGAAAATGTGGGACCCAAGTTTCTAACCAGAAAATTTGGAATCTGGTAGAGGGGAGCAGAGAGATCTCAAGGGCGGAAGCATGCCAAGTTCCCCTGGTTTCTATCTGAGACCTAGTGAAGAGACACAGGAGTTTCTCCAAGTAGGTTCTATGGAGTGCTAAATTCCAAAAGATATTTCATGAAAAAAAGCATTCTGTAGTCAATTTGGAAGCACATCATACCATATCCCCTTTTCAGATGCAATTAGCATATTGAATGCAAATTAACATATTGAAGGCTGTAACACCAGAGGGAAAGAAAATGTGTTAGCCTAAAAAAAACCCCCTCAGTATTCCCTATATTTGTTGCTCTTGGAAACCCTTTTTTCATGTAACTTGTATTTTCTGCTGACAAGATAGACCATTATAATAAAACTTCACACACACACACACACACGCACACACAAACTTGGTGCATTCTATGTTTCAAATTCACGCAGACAAATTATATTAGTCACCTTGTGATTATACATGTTTAATTAACTGAAACTATTGAAATATTCCAGATATCTTAAGGTATGTTTTTTGGTAGGTATCCATTACAAAAAAAGAAGCAAGCATCTGGATACTTCAGACTCCCCAAACCCTCAAAGATTTCAGTTATTAACCTATTTCAAGCAAAAGCTTGAAAAGGTCTTTTTTCAAAGTGTCAGAATAAGAGCTATGTTTTGGTCTCTAATGCAGTGGTAGAAATTCTGTTTTTGCATGAGAGATTGGTGTGGGCAGAGGTGAAACTATGTCAGTGCAACTCACAGTAATATCTTGTAGTTTGAGTGCTGGAGCAACACTAAATTACTTACCACGTACTTAATGAAAACATAACTAATGTCAGATTGTACAGTTTCCATT
This sequence comes from Micronycteris hirsuta, assembly GCA_004026765.1. Lineage (NCBI taxonomy): Eukaryota > Metazoa > Chordata > Mammalia > Chiroptera > Phyllostomidae > Micronycteris > Micronycteris hirsuta. Next base: position 58,345 of record PVJI01007149.1, on the reverse strand, counting down.
AATGCGACTGTTTTCTGCTGTCTTTCAACTTTACTGCCTGGATGGTTAGCCTCCCTCATTTCCCCTAATCTCCCTCGTTTAGTTAATTCAATGGAACAGAAGAGAGTGCTCAACACAGCATACATTTTCACTTTAACTCTAAGCCTAAAAGGGGATGAAAAGCATATAATTTTCTGTCTACTGCTTGCAATGTCATGGCTTAGAAGTGCTACAGGGACTGTATTTGGCTGAAATCGATTACTACAAAATCAGCAAATCTAACATCCAGGAGGACATTCACCATATATCCATTGAGAGCAAGTCAAATACTTTTCATAGCTCCTCTTTCTGGAAAAGTCTTCATAAAGGCAGCATCTGGGGCAGTCTGATAACAAAATTGATAAAATGTTCCTTTTTAAAGTAAAGGTAAAGACTACTTTCAGGGACCATTTCTATAGTTCGTTAAAGTGAAGGTAATTTATTATAAAGAACTGAAAGGACTTCCTTCCTCCTACCATGGCGGCATATCAAGGGCAGGTGTTGGTCCCTACGGTTTATAGCACTAAAGAGGTACATTGTGTGCTAAATTTAAAATAATAAAGCCAACAGAATATTGATCTGCTTTTTATTATTACCATGCCCCATCAACGCTGAGCATTGTCAGTTGTAAAGTACTCCGTAGTGAAAAAAGAGTGTTGGTTTATAGTCAAACAATTGCTATAGTTACCTATAGTTACAATTGAGGTTACTAATATATCTGTGAAGTTCGAATTAGCACACTTTCATTCTTTTATTATTTAGCATTTAATAAAATCCATCTTCTATGCAAAAGAAAGATTTCATTAAATGGTAATAGACAACTCTCAATTATATATACACTTTTCCTTTATGACTCAGCCACACACTTTTTAAAAAAATATTTTGTTTATTTATTTTTAGAGCGAGAGGGGGAGGGAGGGAGAAAACATTGATGAGAGAGAGAAACATCTATCAGTTGCCTCTCATATGCACCCCAACTGGGGACCGAACCCATCACCAGGCATATGCCCTGAACTGGTGACATTTTGCTTTGTGGGACAGTGACACCCAACCAACTGAGCCACACGGGTCAGGGCCTTAGCCACACACTTTCAGGACAAGGATAATTTTGTCAGGAGTCGGAATTATTCACACTTGCTTCAGGCTCAGGTCCTGTCTCTAACCTTTGTGGTACTACTCGTTTCTGCATTTAAACAATAGTTGGAAATAAGCAATTGTATTACTGTGGTTATAAAGCTGAAGAAATAGATTGTGTGATTTTTCAATTCTGCCATTCCACATGCAAATTATTTCCTTAACCTTGAGGAATTCACCCTTTTGGAAGTGTATTTTTTTTTCTTGCACCTCCCTCTTTTTCCTTTCAAAGAAGACATTAATGTAATTAAATATCATTAACCCATCACTTTTTTCTTTTTTCTTGGACTTAATATTTAACTGTTTTCTTTAATGAATATTTTTTCTGACTTATTATAATTATTAGTTGTTTCATTACATAATTATTACTGAAAATCATTTTTCCATATTGAAGAGAATTTGTTAAAAAATAATCTCCTCTGATTGTCAAATATGATAGGTATGCTACACTCCCATTTTCAGAGTTCTATTTCTCAATATGTCTTTTTAAAAAATAGAGTAGGTACTGTGTGTGCTTCACACATGACCTATACACCCAGTCTCTTCAGACTGTGCTTCACGGTTTATCCCTACATTATGAAGCAAGGAACGGGCTGTTTGAGTGGGATGCACTCTTTCTTGTATGATATTTGATATTTGATGTGTTCTTTACATCTTACATCTGAGGCCTCTGTGATAGAGTTTAGGTGGATGTTCATAGAGTATCAATGAAAGAAACTAAGGAGAATATTTCAGAAATACCAGATAATAGTGCCCTCCAGGTAGACCACCGTGCACAGGGCATTGAAAAAAAAGATGCCTCTCAGAAGAATAGAGCTCACAAATAGAAAGGGAAGCATGGAGAACCAAGACAATGTGCATGCTGACACCCACGGCAGAGGAAAGTGCCTTCAAGATCATCTGGAATACTGACACTCAGCCTTTGTTGGTGAAACACCACTGTGCCAGACATGGGTGAAAGTTTTGACCTCTCACCTCAGAATATCGGATAAATCTCCACAAAGCATACACAAACTTAAAAACCAATGTCTGGGGTTTCACAAACTCCATCTTTGTATTCTGTAGTCAGAAACTTTGGTCTAGCACAGAGATGGTGAAAATGGCTGACAGAAATGGAGAGAGCTACCCAGTGTTCCTGGAAGGGTCTCCTCATTCCCAGTCTAGGGCTTTACACAACACTACTTTAATATTCACTGAATAACAGGCTCATAAATAAACAGCTATTAGAATAAGATTAAGCAACAGATTTTAAATATAGAAATAATTCATGGATTGCTAATTATTAGTTGTTATGCATTCCCCTTACCTATTTGCATCTTGTTAAAACACAGAATTTAGGACTGTAGGTAAGCCCCAAAGTCTTTGAACCACATTCTCTTCATCTGTTAATCAGGACAATGATCGGTGTTTGAGAAAATTAGTTGATCGGTGCTTGAGAAAATTAGTTGAGATAGCATAGTTGATCTCAGAAAATAATAGTTACTATTATGCATTATTATTCTCAGTATACTAAAGCTGAGAGAAACCTTAAAGGTCACACATTCTTTGTACAAACAAGGAAAATGGACCAGGGCAGTGACTTTTCCAGGGACATGCAGCTAATTCACAGCAGACTAGAAATGTGCATACGCCTCCTCTTCTTCCAAAACCTTTATTCTCACTATGCTTAAGCTCCCAGGAACAGAGATGGTGTTGACTCCTATATGCATCAGAAATGCTTTCTCTCTTTCCTAGGATTTCTTGCATTCTTTGAATTTTATTATTTCGTTATTTTATTAGACCTCACCTACCTGATGAGGGTATGTGTGTATGTGTTTCTACTTATTTCTCTGGCTATTTTTTTAAGATCCCTACTCAGTTATTTATTAAGATCCACAAGCACTAATGGAGGAAGTCTAGGCCTCATATGCACAATAAAGAGCTCTAAGTAAGTCTAGAGGCCTACACTTCTGTGTGCTACACTGGCTTAGCTGAACACAAGTAACTAACTTTATGCCTAGGCCAGAAAAGCTTAAAATAGAATAAAACTAATGACATGAAACTGTCACCCAACTACTATAATGTGTGCACACCCCCCACCCCCTTAGCCTCCAAAGATGAGGAGGATTTAGATCTTTCTGGGGAGATGTTTTTGAAAGGCAACATCTCCCCTCCCTACCCCATCAACATTTTCATTCAAATGAAGTTAGGCTACTAACAGTTCCCAGAATAGTCTGGAATGGGGGAAATGTCTCTGAAGTCTAGTCTCAGAAGCTGAATGTGGAGGCAGGCAGGGCAGAAGCCACCTACATGCTTTGGAATGAAGAATGATCAAGAAGGGAGAGATGGAGAGAAAGGCTAACAAAGGATTGCCTAGGTGGAAGTGTCAAGTCTACTGCAGCAGCAACTGGAGGGACCAACCCTTTCTCCTCTACCAGGCACTTCACAGCCTGCGTGTCCTGCCTGCAGCTCTGCCCAAAAGGCTGCAGATTGCAGATGATCAATCAAGTGGCTGGGAGTGGATGAAGAATAAAAATGGCCCAGCAGACTCAGCAACTTCAGGATTAATCACTTAGAGAAAGCAAAGTTTCAGCAGACTTTTTGTTATCTGTTGGAGAATACTTTTTAAAATTTTTTTTTACCAAATGCTTTTACTTCATTCTCCTCCATTAATAGTGTAGGTGTTTTTTTTCATTGAGATGTTCTTTCTTTGACATGTTTCAAACACTGGGGGCATAATCTTCGGAACTCTCTAATGCTCTCCTCCAAGTAAAAAATAAATGCCAACTGAGCTTTCAAGTTTTTATGCTGTCACAGATGGGCTAAGATTTTCTGTGCTCCCGTTATCACTCAAACACAGGTTCCCAGCTAGCTGGCTCATTGTTATTTAAATCAAGTCAAATAAATAAATCTAAACCTATCACATGTGCCTGATATTTAGTAAGTGATCAACATATATTTAGTGCATGAATAAATAAATAAGTGACATCCTGGACTAGATACCAAAAGTTAAAATAACTGATAGAAGTGTGATTTACTATTGCATTTCTCAAATTATCTTCTTTTTCTTTAAAAAAATAAAAAGGTTCAAACAGAATGGATAATTCATATGCTTGCATATGTGGCAAGATGTTTAAAAATTGAACTTGTATCTTCAAACTTGTGGGTTTTAAGGTCTAAGTGTAGAAGAACCATTACAAGAAAATAAAAGGAAAACAAAAATATTACCCCTTATATTTGAACTCAATGCAAACACTGATTCAACTATTGACGGGTGATATTGCGGCTCACGGTTATGTCCATATCCCAGGGGACATAGTCCATTTTCTTTTATCACAGTTTGGAAACCCTAGAGATATGAACATTTTTCTTTCTTTTATCTAATTCAGCCTAACAGGTTATTCCTTTACGTGTGTGTATTGCTGTTGTTTCAGCACACACACACAGCCTCCCAGTGTGCAGAAGCTGTGTACTTGTAATTCTTACTTATACAATACGTTGCTCATCATATTTTAAGTCTTATCCCTATGTAAACTCATTTAACTGACTTGGATATTTCGTACCCAAAGCCTATGGACTGGTCACCCACCTCAACTTCCTATGCCCAACAATTCTTTCCACCTTTTATTTTCAAATAGCTGGACAAAATACTTTTGTGTAAGAAGCAAAACTTTAATAACTTCTTGATAATGATGAAATGGCCATTTAATTATTTTTTCTGGTTATAAAAAATTCATCAAGGATCCAGCCTTCTATTTATAATCAGACAACCAGTCAACACCCAATGCTAATATAAATTGCCCTTTATTAATTTTATGCATAATTAAGACTTCATTTGAAAGTACCACGTTATAAAGATGAGGAAAGTTGAAGACAAATTTGAAAGTGGTAATAATTACACTACCATTTTCAACTGGAATGCAATAGAAAACTAATGACCCTTTTAAAGATTTCAGTAAATCAAGTTGTAATGAAAAGTGAACAAACTTGAAGAATAATCTACTGTAATTATTGGCAATGAGGAATAAGGAACCCCCAGGAGAGGTTGCCAAGTAACTTAGCTGTTTATGTGAAAATATGCAACAGAAAATGAATAAGATTCATACATTTAAAGCAAATGAGATCAATTTTATTACAAAAATATTTACTAACTATGTCTTTATTGACATCTAGCTTTGACAGGAGTTGGTGCAGTACACTTTTTGTCGATCAGTTATTAGGATAATTTCACTAGTTTGGTTTATGTGTATAATCAGCTAGTAAAAAATTCAGCTTTATATGATCTATATGAAATGTCAGACTTACAGAATTAGGTTATCAATCACTGGCAGATAGTCAGGTACTTTGGGAAGCTACATGGACATATTAAGGTCACTGAGTTGTTATTAGAAAAACACAAAAGGGCTTTATGTAGAAGGTTGGATAGATCAGCACCCCTGCCTTTAGTCAAGCTCATGCCCTCACCTACCTTCATTTAAATTGTTTTGAAGAAACTAATTTATTTTCCATGCTTATATACTCATGAGAAATTGGAGAACAAGAACTAGGTCTCAAATCCTTGAGGGCATGCAATCATCCTCAGGTGAACTTGCATTTGCCCTTATTTTAAGTTATGCTGGACTTCTTGTTCCCATGTGAGTGGAATAAATAGTTTTTCTATCAGAGTTACAGGAAATCTTTCAGGTCAACAAAGTCACATTTTTAAGCTAGAGTGACAATTTAATGGTACCCTGTCTGCCTAAAAAAGTCAATATATGTGATTTATTTTGTTCTTCCCTTTTTAATAGAATCTGGCCAGAGATTGTTAAGGTTTGGTTCATTCTAAAGCAAGGAATAGTTGACCATTCATTACTGTTAACAAGGAAATACTGCTATTAATATGGAAATATTTTATTAAAAATAATTTTAAAACTTGGGGAAGAAACAATGAGTATGTGTTCATAAAATCTTAAAGGTCAATGCTCAGGTCTTATATATGTGGCTCAAAACTTCTCTTGGTAATATGAAATAAAATTAGTAATATTTACAGCCTATACCTATAATTATCCAATAAGTATAAAATATCATACTGTTTGACAACTATAGAAAGGCAGGCAAAAAAGAAATAATCACACACAAAAAAACACACATTAAGAGTTATAAAAGAGTTCTAGCCCCATAAATTAAAAATTAATTTAAAAAATATTTATAAGGCAAAGAGTAAGGGAAGAAAATAAAGATGAAGGAAACTGAAACAGAAATATTTCTTTCCTATAGCTCTTGAAATTTTACAACTCTATCTAGAATCATAAAATTTATACTGCTCAAATGATTAAGATTTTCAAAGGAAGAAACTAAAAATAGACTTAGGGTGAGACAAACATCTCTAAGTCAGTGGACAGTTAGTGATTAGATTTTCTCACTCTATTCCTCCCTCTCTTGTTATTCTAATTAGCCCAGCTGAGCTTTGTCCCAATGAAAGCTCTTAAGAAATAGGCACTGTCTGCCATAAAGAACCTCAAACTGGTGTGGGGGCACATAAAAAATTAATCAGTGGCTTTACTGACACACCAAGGCATTATTTTTTTTTAGCAGGCAATGTTTCTATAAATAATATTTTCCAGTTGATTCTCTCACTGTGGAAACACTGACTTTCATTGTTAGAAATAATTTCTTTCAATTTCTCTCTCTATATGAAATGCCATAAAGTTTATTCATGAATGAGCTCACAAAGATGAAAGAAATGTCCTGTAAAGAATAGAAGGAGAAGGAAAGAACAAGGACATGCCAAGGAGAAAGGAGTCTTAGCCAAAAGGTATAGTTCTGCACTACCCAAATGTGAAGTTCCACCTTAGTTGTAAGAGAGAACAGCACAACAGCCTTAGTGGAGGCTGGGACACACACCTTCCATGACCTGGAGTTTTACACAAACATATCTGTGTGATTCATATTTTTGTATGCTTGACACTCTCTTAACTTTCACCAGAGTGAGTGAGGGATATCTGTCCAGCATCCTAATATAGATATAACTCAATTTCTGATGATGGAGGCTTCTATTGTAGAAAATAACCCCCAAATTCTGTGTATATGTGCATGTGCATGCATGTGAATGTGTGTGTGTCCATAGGGGCAGAGAGCAGTCTAGTCAATGCTCTTTCCATTGGAAAAAAGAAAGAAAACACTTTATATAAGCTGGAAAATGGTACCTTATGCCTCACACCAAGAACTCATAGCTCTATCTAATAAAGCAAGAATATTTGAAAAACACTTTAGAAATATTCTACTCAAAAATAAATAAGCAATTTACAAAGAGAAACAACTAGGGACTTCCAGACAAGGTGGAGGTATAGGAACACATTGCTCACCTCCTCGCACAACCACATCAAAATTACAACTAAACTATAGAACAACCATCACTCAGAACCATCAGAAATGAAGTTGAATGGAAGTCTGACAACTATGGAATTAAAGAAACCACATCCATCCATACTGGGGAGGCATGGAGACACAGAATGGGCTGGTCCCATATCCATCTGTGGTGGATAAAAATCCAGAGGGAATTCTCAGGAGCGAGGAGTCCAAGCCTCACACCAGGTCTCCCAGCTCAGGGTTCCAGTTCCAGAAAAGTAAGTGCCCATTACCTGTGGCTGCAAAAACCAGTGGGGGTAGAGTCGGTGGAAGAAATTTGTGGAGTCCTAAGCATTTCCTCTTAAAGAACCACACACAAATTTACTCAGATTCACTCCCTCTGAGCTCCAGTACCAGAGTAGCAGCTTGAAATGTATCAGTGGCATACAGGGAGGACCTGAAGTCTCTAGCATCAAGATGAGAGCTGGAGGATAGCTTTCTCCCATACAGAAAAGCAGGCATAAGTCTTTGTTCCTTTTTTGACACCCCCACCCCCCACACACAGAGCCTACAGCAAACAGGTAGGTACCATATATGAGACTCCATCAACCTGGCTAACACTTTGCCACATCCTAGATGTGCCCTGAGACTCCGTCCTACCCAACTTATGGGCCCACCCAAGGTGTTAACAGTGAATTTTCCATAAGAATTGCTGGTCTTGGCTCATGCTTCACAACTTCCTAAATCCTCTCAAACAAGCAACAGCTGGCCTCAGCAAACCCCCAAATCCCATACGACTTGCTAAGTAGCCCCAGACCCAGCACTAGCAGCAGTCAGTTTAGATTCACAACTGGGCTTCACCTGGAATGTCCAAGCCCAGTACAAGTAGCAGCTTTCTGATTGCTTTATAGCTCATTTAGGGTGCTCATTCAGAACACAGGTGAGGCCTGACCTTAACCTGCACAGCCCAGGAAGCCCTAGAGTCTGCACACCCAGTGAACAGCTAGAGACCATGTCGGAGCACCACCACCCTGCTCTGTACAGCTGATGTTCAATAGAGGGCAGAGGCTGGTGGTCAGTGGTCACAGCCAGTCCTTGCTGGTGACTGGTCTGGGTAAATCAACAGCAATTAAGGCTCAACTATAACAGGAGGGTATTCTCAGCCCATACAAAGGGCACACGTTGAGTACCCAGCTTGGGTAATAGGGGAGGCTGTGCCACTGGTACCTACAGGACACCTACTACATTAGGCCACACTACCAAGAACTGGAGCCAAAGCAGCTCTACCCAATATTTAGAAACAAACATGGGGAGGCTGCCAAAATGACAAGACAAAGAAATATGGCCCTAATGAAAGAACAAATCAAAACTCCAGAAAAAGAGCTAAATGAAGTGGAGATAAGCAGTCTATCAGATGCAGAGTTCAAAATACTGGTTATAAGGATGCTCAAGGAACTTAGTGAGGATATCAGCAGCATAAAAAAGACCCAGTTAGAAACAAAGGATACACTAATTGAAATAAAGAACAATTTACAGGGAAACAATAGTTGAGTGGTCAGAACCAAGAATTAGATCAATGATTTGGAATATAAGGAAGCAAAAAACAACCAATCAAAACAATGAGAAAAAGAAAGAATCCCCCCCCCGCCAAAAAAAAAAAAAAAATCAGGATGGTGTAACCAGCCTCTGGCACACCTTCAAGTGTTCTAACATTCATGTCATAGGTGTGCCAGAAGGAAAAGAGAGAGAGCAAGAAATTGGAAGTCAATTTGAAAATACAGTAAAAGAAAACTTCCCTAATTTGGTGAAGGAATAGCCATGCAAGTCCAGGAAGCACAGAAGGTCTTGAAGAAGATGGATGCAACCGGTCCACACAAAGACACATCATATTAAAATGCCAAAGAGAATTTTAAAAAGCATCAAGAGAAAAGAAGTTAAGGGAGTTCCCATAAGACTGTTGGCTGATTTCTCAAAAGAAACTTTGCAAACTGGGAAAGATTGGCAACAAATATTCAACGTCCTGAAAAGCAGGGACTTAAAGCCAAGATTGCTCTACCCAGTGAAGATATCATTTAGAATGGAAGGACAGACAAAGAGCTTTCCAGGCAAGAAAAATCTAAAGGAGTTCATCATCACCAAACCATTATTATATGAAATATTGAAGGGACTTATTTCAGAAAAAGAGGATCAAAACTATGAACAATAAAATAAAAATAAACACATATCTATCTATAATTGAAACTAAAAAACAAACTAAGCAAATAAGAAGAACAGAGACAGATTCATGGAAATAGAGAACATTTTGATTATTGTCAGAAGGGAGACAGTCTGGGGGAGTGGGTAAAGAGGTGAGGAGATTAACAAGTACAAGTAGGTAGTTACAGAATAGCCACGGGGATGTGAAGTAGGAAATGGAGTAGTCAAAGAACTTATATGAGAAGAAGCAGAAAGCCTGAACAGAGCAATAACAGCTGATGAAATTGAAGCAGTAATAAAAAAATTCATAGCACACGAAAGCCCTGGACTGGATGGTTTCACAGGAGAATTTTACAAAGCATTTAAGAAAGAGCTAACCCCTATCCTTCACAGACTATTCCAAAAAATCCAAGAAGATGGAAGACTCTCAAACTCTTTTTATGAAGCCAGCATTATCCTAATCCCAAAACCACCTAAAGACACAACAAAGAAAGAAAACTACAGGTTAATATCACTGGTGAACATAGATGCTAAAATCCTCAACAAAATATTGGCAAACTGCATCCAGCAATACATTAAAAATATCATACACCATGATCAAGTGGGATTCATCCTAGGGATGCAAGGATAGTACAGTATTCACAAATCAATAAACATAATACATCACATAAAGAAAAAAAGACAAAATCACATGATCATATCAACAGATGTGGAAAAAGCATTTGATAAGGTACAACACTCATTTATGACAAAAACACTCAGCAAAGTGGGAATAGAGGGAGCATTCTTCAACATCATAAAAGCCATATACAAGAGACTTACAGTCAACATCATATTCAATGGGCAAAAACTAAAAGCTTTCCCACTAAGATCAGGAACAAGACAAGGATGTCTGCTCTCACCACTCCTATTCAATATAGTATTGGAAGTTCTAGCCACAGCAATCAGACAAGAAAAAGAAATAAAAGGCATCCAAATTGGAAAGGAGAAAGCAAAACTGTCATTGTTTGCAGATGACATGATAGTGTACATAGAAAATCCTATAGACTCCACAAAAAAACTACTCAACCTAATAAGTGAATTTGGCAAAACAGCAGGATACAAAGTCAATATACAGAAATCAAAAGCATTTTTTTACACAAACAATGAAATATCAGAAACAGAAATCAGAAAAAAATCCCAATTGATATAGCAACAAGAAAAATAAAGTACCTAGGAATAAACCTAACCAAGAAGGTAAAAGACTTGTACTCAGAAAACTACATAACACTGAAGAAATAAATTAAAGAAGACACAAAATAAATGGAAGCACATACCATGTTCATGGATTAGAAGAATTAACATCATCAAAATGTCCATACTACCCAAAGCAATTCATAGATTCAATGCAATACTTATTAAAGTACCAATAGCATATTTCACAGATATAGAACAAACACTTCAAAAATTTATATGGAACCATAAACAACCCCAAATAGCTGCAGCAATTTTGAGAAAGAAGAACGAAGTAGGAGGGATCACAATACCTCATATCAAACTGTATTACAAGGCCAGTGTAATCAAAACAGCCTGATACTGGCACAAGAAGAGACACATAGACCAATGGAACAAAATAGAGATCCCAGAAATAAACCAAAGTCTCTATGGCCAATTAATATTTGACAAAGGGGGCAGAAGCATAAAATGGAGTAAAAATAGCCTCTTCAACAAATGGTGCTGGGAGATCTGGACAGCTACATGCAAAAAAAAAAAAAAAAAAAGAAACTCAATCACCAGCTTACACCATACAAAAAATAAATTCAAGGTGGATAAAAGACTTAAATACAAATCGTGACACCATAAAAGTCCTAGAGGAAAACATTGGCAGGAAAATCTCAGACATTCCATGCAGCAACATCTTCACTGTATGTCCTCTAAAGCAAGGGACATAAAGGAGAGAATAAACAAATGGGACCTCATCAAATTAAAAAGCTTCTGCATGGCCAAAGAAAGCAGCATTAAAATGAAAAGAGAACCAACTATATGGGAAAACATATTTGCCAGTGATACTTCTGACTAGCGTTTGATCTCCAAAATATATAAAGAACTCACATGAGTCCACTCCAGGAAGACAAACAACCCAATTAAAAAATCGCAAAAGACCTGAACAGACACTTCTCAAAGAAGGACATACAGAGGACCCAGAGACATATAAAAAGATTCTCGGCATCACTAGCCATCATAGAGATGCAAATTAAAACCACTTCACATCAATGTGAATAGCCATCATAAAAATTAACAAACAACAAGTTTCGTAGAGGATGTGGAGAAAAAGGAACACTAGACCACTGTTGGTGGGAATGCAGACTGGTGCAGCCACTGTGGGAAACAGTATGGAATTTCCTCAGAAAACTAAAAATGGAACTGTCTTTTGATCCAGCAATTCCACTGTTAGGATTATATCCTCAGAATCTTGAAACACCAATCCAAAAGAACCTATGCACCCCAATGTTCATAGCAGCACAATTTACAATAGCCAAGTGCTGAAAATAGCCTAAATGTCCATCAGTAAATGAATGGATCAAAAAACTATGGTACATTTTCATGATGGAATGCTATGCAACAGAAAGAAAGAAGGAGCTCCTACCCTTAGTGACAGAATGAATGGATCTGGAGAGCATTATGCTAAGTGAAAAAAGCCAGGTGGTGAAAGACAAATACCACATGATCTCACCTTTAAGTGGAACTTAATTAACAAAACAAACAAGCAAGCAAAATTTAACCAGAGACATTGAAATTAAGAACAAATTGATAGTAACCAGAGGGTAGGTGGAAGGGGATAATGGGTAAAAAAGGGGGAAGGGTTTTCAGGAACAACTATACAGGATGCATGGACAAAACCAAGGGGGTTTGGATCAGGGGAGGCAAGTGGGGATGGCTGGGACAGGGGGAGTGGTGAGAGTAAATGTAGACAACTGTACTTGAACAACAATAAAATAAAAAAATAAGAAAAAATAAGTAAAAATAAAAATAAATGAATACTAGTGACACATGCATACACACAAAATAACTTATACACATGGTCCATGGACATAAACAATGGTGTAGGAATTGCAACTTGGTGTGTATATGTGTGTATTTAACATTCAAACAGTATATATTCATGAGCTCCTTGAGGGCAAGGAATATATCTTTCTCATGTTTGTATCCATAAGATCTAACAAAGAGTCTGATACTTTACTAGGAAATAAATATAACTTTTGAATGGTTACAAATAATATGTATGTTTTTCACCCACTCAAATATATATGTATGTATAATATAATACATACTAAAAAATCTTTGTTTATATATTTATGTGCACAGACATACCATGAAAGTAAAAAATATAATGTGTACCATTCTTTTGAGTGTTTACTATATGCCACAGACCGTATTATGTGCTTTAATTATATTTACTTCACTCGACATGGGACTGTAAAACACAGGTTCTAATGTTATCCCCTTTCTACAAATGAGGAAAATGAGACAGAGCTCAGATATAACCAGTCATTTCACTCCAGAGCAGCTCTCTTATCCACTACACTATACTATAATGACTCTAATATAATAATAAAGGTTAAAATATAGTGCAATTCAATTTAATTCAATTCAAACATTTATTGCATGCCAGTATTGGTGAAGTACTGTGTTTAGCTCTAGGAACACTAACACACACACATACACACAGATATACGTCTTCTAAGACTGGCTTCTAACATTAAATACCCTTTTTAAGGACTTGCCACCATCCCCTGCTCCATACCATTAATGTACTTGTTTTGATTATACCTCATCATTTCATTCTAGCCATGAGATCAGCATTGATAAAGGTCTATCTTATCCAACCACAATATCTCATTCTCCTAGAACCACTAATTGGTCCAAGAGTGGCATGTAGGCCAGTGAAACCAATCAGAGTTCTTCTCTAGAGTTGATATAGGGATAGTGGACAAGAGATTCCATACTCATCTGTGGCCTGTTACAAACTGGGCTGTACGTCAGGAGGTGAGCAGCTGGCGAGTGAGGAAAGCTGCATCTATATTAACAGCTGCTTTCCATTGCTCACAATACTGCCTGAGCTCTGCCTGCTGTCAGATCAGTGGCAGCACTGGATTCTCATAGGAGCACAAATCCTATCATGGACTGCACATGCATGCTTCTTATGAGAATCTAACGCTTGGTGATCTGAGGTAGAGCTGAAGTGGTGACGCTAGTTCTGGGGAGCAGCTGCAATATAGATTATCACTAGCAGAGAGGCTTGACAACACAGAGACCATAATAAATCAATTGCTTGCATTCTCATACCAAAGTGAGAGGCAAGTTACAATTAAGCTGCATCCGGTGGCAGGCTTTATAGCGGCAAGTGAATTGATATACTTTAGTTGTACAGTTGCATCTGGTGGCAGGCTTTAAGTCAGAATCTGACACTTACTTTAGTCCATGCATAGCCTGCCACTTATTTTATTCACCACTTCCATCCATGCCTCTTTACCCTACTGTGCACTTGACTCAGTCACAGTTTTGGTAAGCCCACATGCTAACCCTAGCATGAGATGAGTTGTATAATTATTTAATTGTATATCACAATGTAATAATAATAGAAATAAAGTGCACAATAAATTTAATGTGCTTGAATCATCCCAAAACCATCCCCCACCTTGATCCGTGAAAAAATTGTTTTCCATGAAACCCATCCCTGGTGCCAAAAAGATTGGGGACCACTGGATTAGAGAAGCATCCTCCCTATATGCCAGGACTGTGGGTTAGATGCCAGGCCAGGGCACATACAAGAATCAATCAATGAATGCATAACTAAGTGGAACAAAAAATTAACTGTGTTTCTCTCTTTCTCTGTGTTTCTCTCTAAAATCCATAACACATACACACACAAACACACAAAAATTTTATTTTCCATTAGACTGCTAAATACAGAGGGTGAGTGGGGAGGGGGGCAGTATGTGAATTAGAGACTGTCAGCAACCATTTTCCCCAGAAGATATTCATCTGTAGGAAAACAGGATAAAGTCAGCACACAGTGAGAACAGACCCAGGAGCTGGAGAGAGGGAGCAGGAATCCCAACAATGGTGTTTAAGGCCTGGAATTCTGCCAAGTTTAAAGCTCCAGGGCTTCCCAGGTAAGTGAATTAGAAAATTGTATTTTCTGTTGTAGCTCAAAGTCTTCTTATTTCTAAGACAAAAATAAACTTCAGGAGAACATCTGCCACTCTGCTCAAGCAGCCAAGTCAGAAGACTAAATTATAATGTATTCTGGTTGTAGATAAGTAACTTATTAAAGTACATATTCATTTAATCATGAAAACTGTCCAAGATAGGACTTCCAGCCAAGATGGAAGCATAAGTAGATACACTGTGCCTCCTCACACAACCAAAAGAGGGACGACAACATTTTAAAAACAAAAAACAACCAGAACTGACAGAAAATAGAACTATATGGAAGTCTGACAACCAAGGAGTTAAAGAAGACAAGTTCATCCAGACCATAGGCAGGGCAGAGTCCAAAGGAGAGGGCTTGTGGCAAGCTGGCAGTTTGTGGAGCAGGGTAGGCAATGCTGCAACTGGTCAGGGAGGCTTGTGGCTGGTGGACTAGCAAAACCCACGGCTGGCTGACCCGGACCCAGCAGGGCCAAGACTGGTGGAGCGGGCAGTCCCATATTCATGTGCAGATAAACTGGGAGAAAAAACTGGGGAGCAAACAGACCACACAGCCCAGTGCTCCAGTGCAGAGAAATAAAGCATTAAACCACCTATTGAAAACACCTGTGGGATTGAGGCGGCAGCAGGAGGAACTCCCAGCCTCACATGGGAGTTTGTTGGAGAGACCCACAGGGTCCTAGAATGTACACAAGCCCACCCAAATGGGAATCAGCATAGAAGGGCCCAATTTGCTTGTGGGTAGCGGGGGAAGTGACTGAAAGCCAGCAGAGAGCAGAGCAAGCATCATTGTTCCCTCTCAGGCCCTGCCCCACAGACAGTGTCACAACACAACAATGTGGGTTACCCCTATCAGGTGAACACCTAAGGCTCTGCCCCTTATACATAACAGGTGCCCCAAGGAAAAAAAAATGGCCCAGATGAAAGAGCAGATCAAAACTGCAGAAAAAATACAACTAAGCCATGAAGAGATAGCCAACCTATCAGATGCACAGTTGGAAACACTGGTAATCAGGATGCTCACAGAATTGGATGAAAGTTGGTCACAAATTAGATGAAAAAATGAAGACTACGCTAAGTGAAATAAGGGGAAATGTGCAGGGAACCAACAGTGATGGAAAGGAAACTGGGACTCAAATCAATGGTGTAGACCAGAAGGAAGAAAAAACATTCAACCAGAAAAGAATGAAGAAACAAGAATTCAAAAAAATGAGAAGAGGCTTAGGAACCTCCAGGACATCTTTAAACGTTCCAACATCCGAAGTATAGGGGTACCAGCAGGAGAAGAGGAAGAGCAACCAATTGAACACTTATTTGAACAAATAATGAAGGAGAACTTCCTCAATCTGGCAAAAGAAATAGACTTCCAGGAAGTCCGGGAAGCTCAGGGAGTACCAAAGAAGTTGTACCCAAAGAAGAACACACCAAGGCAATCATAATTACATTACTCAAGATTAAAAATAAGGAGAGAATCTTAGAAGCAGCAAGAGAAAAGGGGACAGTTACCTACAAAAGAGTTCCCATAAGACTGTCAGCTAATTTCTCAAAAGAGACCTTTCAGGCAAGAAGAGGCTGGAAAGAAGTATACCAAGTCATGAAAGGCAAGGACCTACATCCGAGATTATTCTATCCAGCAAAACTTTCGTTTAGAATGGAAGGGCAGATAAAGTCAAGTTCAAGGAGTTCATCATCACCCAGCCTTTATTATATGAAATGTTAAAGGGATTTATATAAGACATGGAGGGTTATCAACAGGGGAGTGGGAGGGGAAGAAGGGGGAAAAGATGCAGAGAATAAGTAGCATAAATGGTAGGTAGAAAACAGACCGGGGGAGGTTAAGAATAGTATAGGAGCCCTGGCTGGTGTAGCTCAGTGGACTGAGCGCGGGCTGGGAACCAGAGGGTCCCGGTTCGATTCCCAGTCAGGGCACATGCCTGGGTTGCAGGCCAGGTCCCCAGTGAGGGCCACGTGAGAGGCAACCATACATTGCTGTTTCTCTCCCTCTCTTTCTCCCTCCCTTCCCCTCTCTCTAAAAATAAATAAATAAAATCTTAAAAAAAAAAAAAAAAAGAATAGTACAGGAAATGTAGAAGACAAAGAACTTATATGTATGACCCATGGACAAGAACTGAAGTGGGGGAATACACGGTGGGGGGGTGGTGCAGAGAGGAATAAAGGCAGGAGGGGGATGGGACAACTGTAATAGCATAATCGATAAAATATATTTTAAAAAAACTGTCCAAGATAGACACCAACCATAGACCTAACAAAGTTACAAATAACTCGTATTTCCTCTCTTAAACTATCTAGATCAATACTGTATTATGATTTACAGAGCAATAAAGGAGAAAATGTTCCTACTATTTCCATAAAAGAAAAGGGAGTTGGGGAAGGTGAACATTGTGGAATGAAATTTATTTACATTTAGGAAAACAATACTTAGGTAAAACTCAAATTATCTGGTTCAATATTTTGCATTGATAAAAAAATAAATAAATACACAAATCACAAAATAAAAGAACTATAGCTAAAACACAAGAAAAACAGAATTAGTCAGTTGACCTGAGAAATGTTGTAAGAGACAAAAAGCTTCAGATCAGACCCATCTCCTATGTCCTGAGAGGAGGAAGCGCTCAAAAGAGCGAGCAGAAACCCAGCTCTAAGGTATTGGCGGTGTCATTTGGGCCTTTATGTTTCAGCATACTCCATACCCGTGTTCATTCACACTAGAGTTTCACCTAAACAATAACAACAATTCAATACCCGTTAGGAAATAGAGCTCATTTGACTTAAGATTGTCATAGACAACATATGCAGAGCAATTATTTACTTTTGCTTTTACATGTGTTCATTGGGAAATTAGTAATAAAGTCTCAAAGTACTTCCCTTTTTCCAGCTATGTTGTTTTTTAAGTTACTTGGGCAAAAAGAGATCTCTGGAAAGACTGAGATCTGAGATATTTCAGCTAGGTGGACACAGACTCTGGGACCAAAGCAAAGACCTGTTTCCCACACGTGAAACACATAAACTAAAGCCAACATCAGTAAAGGGGAGTGAAGCAAGGACCCAATGTGGTCATTTCAGGTTGCTTTTGTAAAAAATTACCATGAATTTAGTATCTTAAAACAAAAGGTATGCGTTATCTTATAGTTCTAGAGGTCAGAAGTTCTAAAATTAAGGTGTTGACAAGGCTCTGTATAGTAGGTAGGGGAGAGTCAGTTTCCTCGTCTTTTTTTATCTTCTGTAAAGAGCCTGTGATTTCATCTGACCCACCTGGATAATCCAGGATAATCCTCCCATCACACAGTCCTTAATATCTGCAATGTCACTTTTTGCCAGGTGAGGTGACAAATTCACATTTTCTGGAGGCTAGGATTTGGACATCTTTGGAGGGAAGGGGTACATTGTTCTATTTACTATGTACAGATTTGTCTCTACCTTCCCAAAACCTGGCCCAGCCAAGGCCAGGGATGAGTGTGGGTCTGAGCTGGCACAGAGGGTGAGTCCACCTGCAGGACAAAGAAAAAAGAAGAGATTGGAGACCAAATAAAACTCGGCGAGCATAGCTGGAAATCATGTTATACGCTTTTAGTCTCCTGCTTGCTAAAAATGGGTAATTTTTTTAGAGTTCTGCCATATTAACTTTTTTTTTAAGATTTTATTTATTTATTTTTAGAGAGAGGAGAAGAGAGGGAGAAAGAGCAATGTATGGTTGCCTCCCACATGGCCCTCACTGGGGACCTGGCCCACAACCCAGGCATGTGCCCTGACTGGGAATCGAACGGGGACCCTCTGGTTCCCAGCCCGCACTCAATCCACTGAGCTACACCACCCAGGCCCATTAACTTTTTAAATAAAACTATGCAAAGTCACTTTTACTGTCTAGCCACTGTATGCTGACATTCCATTTATGGTATAGTAGAAAAAAATGGATTTGGGAATGATTTAAACTTGGTTTTGATTCTCAGTTCTGACTTTAACTGGCATTTTGAGCATTCCTTGTACTCTCAATCTCCATTTCCTCATTTGCAAAGTGGCGATGATGAGTTCTGCTTCACAGGATTGCTCTGAGAATTAAATGCAATTATTATGTGAAGTGTTTATTTAGCACACTACTGGCATACAGCAGGCATTCCGTTGTAGCCTTTCTTTCTTTGAAGCACGTGAACCTTCTGGGGTTTTTTGGCAGGAAATCACATTTTAGAAACTGCCTGAATATTGATTGTTAGTCAAGAAACTTAGTTTTTCTGTTTTTTCCCTTGTAAAGGCCCTTTTTTTGGTAGTGAGAAAATTTGTAAATTCTACTTATTTAAACTGTTCTTTCACCTCTGCATTCAGAGGAGTTTTAACTATTGGTCCAACTCACCAGTAAATGAAAATTTGAGGAACTTAGTTTGAATACAATACCCATGCTTCCATGTTTTAACTGAAATCAGTTTCTAGCATTCAAATTGACAGAATGATTGCATTTTTTAAAGTATTTTTTTTTAGATTTTATTTATTTTTAGAGAGAGGGGAAGGGAGGGAGAAAGAGAGGGAGAGAAACAGCAATGTATGGTTGCCTCTCACATGGCCCTCACTGGGGACCTGGCCCACAACCCAGGCATGTGCCCTGACTGGGAATCGAACTGAGACCCTTTGGTTCCCAGCCCACACTCGATCCTCTGAGCTACACCAGCCAGGGCAGAATGACTGCATTTTGATGACTATGATGAAACTGGTTCACTTTTACAACAGGTTTTCAGTTCTTCAAAGAATCCCTTAAGAAGTATGTTGACAACTTCCCGTACTCCAGTTGTTTGAGTGGCACAAATGCCTCCCACCTGCCCAGTGGTCTGGAAAATCTGTTATTTTCACAGCCTTCTGTGCAATGCCCTTTCTTAACAAAATGAAGCTTTCTTATAAAGAAAACATATTATATGTCCACAGTGAAGCTCTCAGCAACCGTCTTAAGCTTTAGGAATATCAACAGGGGAGTGGTAGGGGGAGAGGGTGGGAACAGGGCACAGAACAAGTAGCATAAAGGGGAGGTAGACAACAGACAGGGGGAGGCTAGAATAGTATAGGAAGTGCAGGAACAGAAGGACTTATGTGTATGACCTATGGACAAAACTAAAGGGAGGGGAAAGGGGGGGTAAGGGGGTGGGGAGCAAGAAGGGGGGGAAAGTGGGAAAACTGTAAAAGCATAATCAATAAAATATAGTTTAAAAAAAAGAAACACCTTTTAAAAGATTTTAATCTTAAATATAAGCTTTAGTAACTTGACAACTGATGTTCTGAAAATAAAATTACAAAAACTAATCAGTCAATCATGGCTAGCTGACTTGAGTCCACTCTCAGTTCAGAGTTCACAGCGATCGATGGATATTGTAGCAGAATATGAAGCCTCTGACAGGGATCTGTGTCTGCTTATTGTCATATAAATAATAACCATCAAGCCTTGGACACTGCTGCTCATTCTACTGGATCTCAAATTGCATACTCTCAAAGTGTCTGTATTCTGCTTCCTTCACTCTTGAAGGAGAGCACTGATGTAATTCTCCATAAAATAATCAGGGCTTGATATCCTGCATGAAATTTCGCTTTCTGAAATGAATATATCTTTGCTTTGCTTCCCCAAATGGTAAAAATATTGTTACATGTTGAAAACTACTCCTTTGATTTGAAACAAATATTTATTCAATTTCTTTGCTAGATCCCTTTCCTGGATCATTAAAATTAGGAAATTTAGTTTAGTTGAGAGACAAAAAAATAGTCCTTTGAGGGAAAGCCCCCATAATAGAAGATTACACAGCACATAAAAAAATTCCAAATGTTCTTTGTTGAAACAGATGGTGAAACTATGCAATGTCTTCATTTGTAATATTTAAATAGCTGAACAGTGATGGATGGAGCTTGTTTAATAATGTAATCATTTCATCAAAATTTGTATTTTTAAGTGTAATAGGAGTAGAGAAAGATTTACATTCGCCATATGTTTGAGACCCCTACTAGCCAACAACACCGCATTTCAATATACCTTCTCTATATTGTTTTACTGCAAAATCACAGTATGTGAATCCTATGAAGAGTAATTTAGAACATCAAAATGTTCCGTGGGCCCCAAAGCAGCCATTTGAGGTCTGTTCGAGTTCTGTTGTGGAGGTTGGATTCAATTCTTTGCCAAGACTATTTGAAAATGAATTTACACTACCAGCTGCTATCTAGCTTCTATTGCCAAATAAAACTCTTTACTTTATTATAACTAAAAATTGACATAACTTCTTCCTTTCTCTTGTAACCTACGCAATAGGGAGATAACAAAAAAGAATCGAGTTAAAGCAAGAAGTCAAAGGAGAAAAGAAGCTAACGCTCATCACACTATGAAATTTTGGGCGCGGAAAATAATAACACGCAGGTTAGAGAATCAGAACAAACTCAACATTACTTTTGTTTTGAAAAATTATTTATAATGGAGATTTTTACTAATACATTACTGTCTCATTTATTTCTGCTTTGTTTTCATAGAAAATCAAATAAGGGAGAAGGTCTAAGGTGGTAGAATAAGTAGAAGCTACACTCACCTCTTCTTATGATCACATCGAAATTACAGCTAAGTTATAGACTAATAAACCTGGATAACAAACTAAAGGCAAGCTGAAGAGAAGTCATATAACCAAGGATATACCTAAGAAGCTACATTGAGACTACAGGGTGGAAGCCCAAAACAGGCTGATGACCCTGCAGCCACATGTGATGGTTGAGAATCCACAGGGATCTCTCAGTTGCAGAGGTCCCCTGGAAGAGTAAGGGGTCTTAGCCCCATGCCAGTCTCCCTAGTCTGAAGAACCAGTGCTGGTAAGTGAAGCCCACATAACATCTGGCTGTGAAAATCAGCAGAGATTTTGTCCACACAGGTGAGGCTACTAGAAACCCAAGTGTCCTCTTAAAGGGACGGCGCACAAACTCTCATGCATTGGCACTCACCCTGGACCCCAACAAGGGATGGTGAGTCAGGGGAGTACCAGAGTCACACAGAGAGAGACTGATCTTTGTAGCTTCAAAACAAGGGCTGGAAGGACAGCATTTAATGACCCTCCTACTACACAGCCCACAGGCACCACCTTTCCTGGGTTAAGCATTCCCCCCACATGGCATTAGCCTTGTGAGCAACACTAGCTATGCCCTGATGATTCCTTGGGGCCCCACACTGGCCACCTTGCACATGGCCAAGGACTCTGTCAACAGCCCCCAGCCTGGGCCCATATTGCAGTCTTTGTTGAAAAGCTCTTGAGGAATTCTGGTCAAGCTCAGAGAGTGCCAGAGACACACAGGGAGAAATTGAGTTGTGTGACTTTAGGATGAGAGACATCTTCTCACAAAGCTGACAGGTACCACCTTTCTCGTGTTAAGCCCTCTGTGAACAAGGCCAAATCTTTATCTTTTTTAGCCTGGTAAATTCTACTAGATCCACCGTGATGACTCCCTAAGCCCCTTACCCCCTGAAAGGGCCCCAAGCAGGTGGCAGCTGGCCTTGGTATACCCTGAGACTTTTGGTGAAAGGTCTGAGACCCAGCACTATCACTGTATTAACCTGGTGAACATCACTCACCCATCCATACCTGATTACTCCCTAAGAACTTGTCTGATGAAACTAGCATACTGCCAGAGGCTCTTTTGGTGGCTGAGCCTAATGGGAAGCTGACAGGGGAGGCAGGTCTCAAGGTACCTTGGACATTTTCTGACCTGTGTTGGGCTTGTTACTGGTAGTAGTCAGCCTTGTTTAGCAGTTTGGCCACTCCCTGACATAACCAGGCCCAGCAGAGGCAGCTACCAACCATGCATTGGTTTGTAGTTTCTAATCTAGGGCCAGTCACAGGCAACATATGAAACTGACCTGAAAGGGAACCCCTCCCAAGAGACCTCAGAACCAGCATACCCAGGGGCTTGCTTCAAACCACAACAGAGCAACATTCAATTAGCTCCACAAGCAGCACACCCAAAGGTCACAGCAAGTTCCAGACTATGTTGGGTTAAATTCCACTTCATGGGCTTAGATCAAGTACTACAGCTCATACACTGTGCTCATGGCCAATCCCCACAGCCAGCCAGCCTGAAGGTCAACTCTATTCACATATGTGCCAGCAACAATCAAGGTTTAACTACAAGAGGAAGACACATATAATGCATACAAGAGACACTCCTGGAGTACCCAGATCAGGTGATCAATATGACAGCATCATTGGGCCCTACAAGACATTTATCACATAAGGACACCATACCAAGACTGGAAACTGAGAAGATCTACTTAATAGTACACAAAAACAAATACAGAGGGGCATTCAAAATGAGAAGACAAAAATAACATTCCCCAAATGAAAGAACATGAGAAATCTCCAAAAAAAGAACTAACTGAAATGGAAGCAAGCAATCAGCCAGATACAGATTTAAAAACAATGGTTATAAAGATGCTCAAGGAACTTAGGGAAAGAAGAGATTAACTCAGTGAGAACTTTAACAAAGAGATAGTAAACATTAAAAAAAGATATAACCATAATAAATAACCAGTCGTAAATGAAGAGTCCAATAACAGAAATAAAGAATACACTAGAAGGAATCAATATCAGATTAGATGAAGCAGAGGATCAAATCAGCAATTTGGAAGACAAAGGAACAGAAAACACCCAAACAGAGCAATACAAAGAAAAAAGAATTAAAAAGTGAGAATAGTTTAAGGGACTTCTGGGACAACATCAAGTGTAAGAGTATCCATATCATAGTGGTATCAGAAGTAAAAAAGAGAAAACAAGGAATTGAAAACCTATTTGAAAAAATAATGACTGAAAACTTTCCTAACCTCATAAAAGTAAAAAAACACAAGTTCAGGAAACACAGAGAGTGTCAAACAAGATGAACTCAAAGAAGCCAATAGGAAGACACGTAATAATTAAAATGACAAAGGTTAAAGACATAGTATCTTAAGAGCAGCAAGAGAAAGACAGTTACCTACCTACAAGGGAGCTCCCACAAGACTGTCATCTGATTTCTCAAGAGAAACTTTTCAGCTAGAAGGGACTGGTACAAAACATTCAAAGTGATGAAAAGCAATGACTACAACCAAGACCACTCTAACCAGCAAGGCTATCATTTAAAATTGAAAGAAAAAGATCTTCCTAGACAAGTAAACATAAAAAAAATCATCACCATCAAACCACTATTACAAGAAATGTTAAAGGAACTTCTTTAAAAGAAGGGGGGAAAGGAACATAAATATAAATAATAAAACTGCAAAATACGAACCTATCAATAATCACTTTAAATGTAAATGGCTTAAATGCTCCTATAAAAAGACATAGGCTAGGTGAATGGGTAAGAAAACAAGACCTATATATATGTTGTCTACAAAAGTCCCAATTCAGATTGAAAGACACACAAAGACTGAAAGTAAAGGGAACGAAAAAGAAATTTTATGCAAATAGAAAAGAAAAAACAGCTGGGGTAGCAATATTTGACAAAATAGACTTTAAAACAAAGGCTATAATGAGACAAAAAAGAACATTACATAATGATAAAGGGATCAAAAATAAGAGATATAACACTTGTAAATATTTACACACACAATGGAGAAGCACCTAAATATGTAAAGCAAGTATTAGTGGACATAAAGGGAGAGATTGGTGGTAATATAGTCATAGTAGTGGATATTAACACCACATTGACTCCAATATATAGGTCTTCCAGACAAAACAACAGCAACAAAACAGCAGCCTTAAATAACACATTGAACCAGATGAATTTAATAGATATTTTTAGAGCATTCCATCCCAAAGCAGCAGAATATACCTTCTTTTCAAGTACACATAAAAGATTTACCAAGATAGAACACATGTTAGGCCACAAGACAAGTCTTAGTAAATTTAAGAAGATTGAAATTATGTCAAGGGTCTTCTCTAAGTACAATGGTATAAAATTATAAATCAATTACATGAAAAACAAATACATGAAGGCTAAGTAACATGTTACTAAACAATAAATGGGTTAAAATGAAATCCAGAAAGAAATCAAAAGACATCTGGAGACAAATGAAAATGAGAACACAACAACCCAAAATCTGCGGGACACAGCAAAAGCAGTCCTAAGAGGGAAATTCATAACAATCCAGCCCTACCTCAAGAAACAAGAAAAATCTCACCTGAAAAATCTAAATTTACATGACGCTGGGATTTTGTCCCAGTGAAATCTGTGGGGGACCATACCCTGACACGTAAATCAATCTTGCCCAGAGACACGCTTGGAGAAAAGAGTCCGGCAGCCACAGGTCTTTCCCTCCATCTTGGAAAAAGGCCCCATGGGTAGCTCAGCCAGGCTTTTTATTAGAAGCTTTAGGACACATTTACATTGGATTGATTATTCATTGGCTTATGCAGAACAGGGGTTTTCAGTTGGGTTATGAGAATATATGGGAGGGGAATAGATAAGGGGTAGATTTACTCAGTAACAGAGCTTTAGGATGTAAATTCAGGTCCGGTGGCAGACAGGTCCAGGGTATACATTAAACAGTAGACAAGTAAATTGAGGGTAAGCTAACTAGGGCTGTTAACTTTTAGGACCATAGAACATTGAGGCAGTGATTCATTAACTTAAGCTTCCTGGCTTTGGGAGGAAGAGATACTCAGTAAGTTAGAGAATTTTTTAAGATACATTTTTGCCAAATTCCCATTAGAGAATTCCTTTTCCACTGACATGATCCACACGGGAATAATTTTTCCTCACGCGGAACTGAGCTCAAAACGTGTCAATTCCGGAACTGCGTGTTTGCACGTGTATGGAAAGAATTCTCACACTTACACCTAAAGGAACCAAAGAAAGAACAACAAACAAAGTCCAAAGTGAGTAGAGGAAGTATTGAAATAATAAAGATCAGATCAGAAATAAAATCTATATAAAACACAAAAGATCAATGAAATAAAAACCCAGTTGTCTGAAAAGATAAACGAGATCTATAAACCTTTAATCAAATCTATCAAGAAAAAGAGAGAGAGGAATTGGATAAATAAAATCAGAAATTAAAGAGAAGTAACAACTGATACCACATAAATACAAAGGATTATAAGAAAATATTATAAACAATTTTAGGACAACAAGTTGGACGATCTGGAAGAAATGGATCAATTCCTAAAAACACACAATCTTCCAAGACTGAATAAAGAAAAAATATATAATCTGAACAGACCTATTACAATCACTGAAATCGAAGAGTAATCCAAAAACTCCAATAAACAATAGTCCTGTACCAGATGCTTTCATAGGTGAAATTTACTAAATATTCAAAGAAGAATTAACACCTATTCTTCTCAAAGTATTCTAGAAAATTAACTCCCAAGCTCATTTTATGAGGACAGCATTATCCCAATTCCCAAACTTGAAATATACATTACAAAAAAACTATAGGCCAATATTCCTGATCAACATAGGTGTAAAAATCCTCAACAAAATATATTAAAATATCATATACCATGATCAAAATCTTATTCCTGATATGCAAGTTTGGTTAAAAATTTACAAATCAATATGATATACTACATAAACAAAATGAAGGATAAAAATCATGTGATTATATAAATAGATGAAGAAAAAACATTCAATGAAATCCAGCACTCATTTATGATAAAAAAACTCTCAGCAAAGTGGGAATACAGGGCATATACATCAACAAACTAAAGGCCATATATAATAAATCCACAGCTAATATACTCAATGGGGAAAGGCTAAAAGTGTTTTTCTTAAGATCAGAAACCAAATAAAGAAGACCACTTTCAACACTCTTATTCAACATAATATTGGAAGTCCTCACTACAGGAATAGACAAGAAGAAATAAAAGGCATAAAAATTGGAAAGAAAGAAAGAAATTGTCATTTTTTGCAGATTACATGAACTATATAAAGAGAGAACCCTAAAGATTCCACCAACATCTACTGGAATTGATACATGAATTTAAAAAATAAGCAGGATACAAAAATAAATATTCAGAAATTGCTTGCACTTTTATACATGAATAATGAACTGTCAAAAAAAGAAACTAAGAAAATAATCCCATTTACAGTTGCATCAAAAATTAGCTGGGAATAAATTAACCAAGGAGGTAGAAGACTGTACTTGGAAAATTACAAGACAATAAAGAAAGAAATTGAAGAAGATATAAATTAATGGAAGCAGATACCACCTAATGGATAGGAAGAATTAACATCATTAAAATGTCCAAATTACCCAAAGCAATCTATAGATTTGATGCAATCTCTATCAAAATACCATTGGTGTTTTTCATAAACTAGAATAAGTGATCCAAAAATTTATATGGAACCACAAAAGACCCCAAATAACCAAAGCAATCTTGAGAAAAAAGAACAAATTTAAAGGTATCATTCAACCTGATATCAAACTATACTACAAGGCTATAGTAATCAAAACAGCATAATACTGGCATAAAAATGGACAAATATATCAATGGAACTGAATAGAGAGCCCAGAGATAAACACACATGTATGGACAATTAATTTAAGACAAGAGAACCAAGAATGTACAATGGGGTAAAGACAGTCTATTCAATAAATGGTGTTGGAAAAATTGGAGAGATCTGTGCAAAAAAAAATTAAACTAGACCATCTTCTTTCAACATATACAAGAATAAACTCAAATGGATTAAAGACTTAATGTAAGACTTGAAACCGTAAAACTCCTAGAAGAAAACACAAGCAATAAATTCTCTGACTTCTCTCTTAGCAATACTTTTTCTGTTGTATCTCCTTGGGCAAGGGAAACTAAAGAAAAAAAAATAAACAAATGGACTGCATCAAACTAAAAAGTGTCTGAACAGCAAAGTAAACTATCAATAAAACAAAAAGAAAACATATGGAATGGGAAAAGATGTTCACCAATGATACATATGATAAGGGGTTAAAATTCAAAATTTATAAAGAACTTACAAAACTCAACACCAAAACACAACAACAACAAATAACGCAATTAAAAAGCACGCAAACACCTAAATAGACACTTCTCCAAAGAGGACATACAGACGGCCAATAGCCATGAAAAGATGCTCAACATCACTAATCATCAGAGAATTGCAAATTATAACCACAATGAGATGTCACCTCACACTGTCAGAGTGGCTATCATCAATCAATCAACAAACAAGAGCTGGCGAGGATGTGGAGAAAAGGGAACCCTTCTGGACTGTTGGTGGGAATGCAGACTGGTGCAGCCACTGTGGGAAACAGTATGGAGTTACCTCAAACGATTAAAAATGAAACTGGAGAGGAAAGGAGAAAACGCAGACAACTGTAATTGAACAACAATAAAGTAATTTAAAAAAATAAAACTGCCTTATGATGCAGCAATTCCACTTCTGGGTATGTGTGCAAAGAAACCCAAAACACTAATTTGAAAATATTTATGCATCCCTTTGTTCATAGCAGCATTATTTACAATAGCCAAGTCATGGAAATAACTAACCCATTAATATTCAAGTGGATAAAGGTGTTATAATGGAATACTACTTGGCCATAAAAAGAATGCAATCTTACCATTTGTGACAACATGAATGGACCTAGAAGGTATTATGGTAAATGAAATAAGTCCAACAGAGAAAAACAAATACAATATGATTTCACTTACATGTGGAATCTAACGAACAAAATAAACTAACAAAACAGAAACAGACTCGTAGATACAGAGAACAACCTGATGGTTGCCAGAGGGGGTTTGGAGAGCTGGGTGAAAAAGGGGAAAAGATTAAGAAGTAGAAATTGGTAGTTACAAAATAGTCATAGAGGTGTAAATTTCAGCATAGAGTATATACTCATGATATTGTAATAACTAAGTATGTACAAGACGGGTACTTAAATTATTGAGGGGATCACTTTTATAAACTATAGACTTGTCTAACTATTATGCTATACAGCTAAACTAATATAAAACAATGGTGAATGTCAAGTGTGACTGAAAAATAAATTTTAAAAAAATCAAGTAAATTAAAATCATAACCATCAAAGAAAGGTGAGTTAACTGTCTCTTAAAAGAAAACTTCAGTGTTTTGTTTTTGCTTTTTTTCACTCAAGTTCAGTCTGACCCACACACTTGCAGGAGGAATTACAAGATTGTTCTGCAAGAATACTCAAAGGTGGGTTAACAACAACCAAGTTCTCAAAATGATGGCCCGAACCCAGAACACTTACATTTGCAAGATCAGCTTATCTTTCTCCAGAATTAAAATCACATGGGAAAGAAAATTATAATCATGATGTTAAATCTTGTAAAATGTCAATTCTCTTTGTATTGGAAGCCAATTAATTACTAGATAGTTGACTGTTAATTATTTGTATTAATTAGGGTACAGTCTAATATCACAGAAACCTGTCACAAATTCAGAAATGGTAAAAATTAAAACTATATCAATAAATTAGTACTAAGAAAGAGTTTATTGTGCACAAAAGAATCGTTTGAGAACTGGGGGTCTTCCAAAGCTGAGATGGAGTTCAGAGGCATGACTTACAGAATGACTTATAAAGTGAAAATGAGGAAGTTGTTTAACCTTTGCAATAATTAGTTATTACAGTGTGGGTTTCCAGATGGTGGAGGATTGGTGAAAAGTGATTACACTCTTTTAGAAAGATGTCATTTTGTTAAAATGATTATCAAAGGCATTTACAAGAAATAACCTTAGTTTCACTTATGTTCATGAAATAAATTTGCTAGATTTAGTTTGGCTTACGTGGCTTACAAGGTTTTAACTTATTGGGGAGTTTCATGTCTGGTTATTTTATTTATTATTTTACTTTTATTTGAATTACAGACCTTGGAATACCATGGCTTTTGTACAACAGTACAGGACAAACAGTCTACCCTGCTCAAATTCTGCTGCAGCAGCATTCCGTTATTTCTTGGGGCTGCCCTTGCCCACTTGGTTGGTTGAAGCTCTCACAACCATCAATATCCTCCAGCACGAGAGCAAGAAAAGGATGTGGGAAGGGAGAGAGATGCATCTTTATTTTAAAGCTATGACCAAGAATTTCACGCAATACTCTGCTCACATCCCATTGCCCTGACATTGTCATATCACTACCCCTAGTTGCAAGAGAAGCTGGAAAATGTCTCTAAGGAGACGGCCATGTATACTGCTAACATAGATACAGAGCAGAGGTAAGCTGTTACTAAAAGGGCAATTAGCAGTCTCTGCCAGAGTACGGTATCTGAACAAGCAAAGTTAGTTGAACTAAATGATTAATAGAATCAAGCTGTCACATAGGCCATTCTAGTGATAATAAGTTAGAGGACTCAGTTTGTTTCTTCTTTCCTCATTGATTTGTGATGCCTTCTTTGATATGAAATGGGCATAATATATGAACATCAATGACAATAATTGTACCTACCTCTTGAAGTTATTATGAGGATTAATCCTCAGGTCTCAGCTTTTTCCTTTAGAAAGCCTCCCAGGTAATTTTCTTCAATAGGTTCCTTACAGCACCTCATATATGTTCTCGAATATAATATCCATCATGTACCCTTAAAATTGCTTTCTTATTTATTTGCCTCTGCCATTAGAGTATTAAGCCCTGTGAGAACACGGATTTAAGTTTTGTCATTTACTCTTATACCCTAGCTCAATGCTTGACACATTATAAGATCCATGTATTAGTTAACTGACTGAGTAACTGACTGAAGCACCAACCTGGTCCACTAAGGTGGTTTACAAGGGGAGGCACATTCCTAAGCAGCCAGAGACAGCAGAAGGGCTCTGAGATCCTCAACAGAGAATAGGATGTGGAAAGGTTTTCAAAGAGCGGATCAAAAGGCACTTCCATCTTTATCTTTTTAGGAAATTCCATACTGTTTTCCACAGTGGCTGTATAAGTCTGCATTCCCACCAACACTATACTAGGGTTCCCTTTTCCCCACAACCTCACCAGCACTTGTTTCTTAATTTATTAATGCTAGCCATTCTGACTGGTGTGAAGTGGTATCTCTCACTGTGGTTTTAATTTGCATCTCTCTAATGGATGCAAATGGATGTTGAGCATTTTTCATGTGTTTATGGGCCCTTTGTATGTCGTCCTTGGAGAAGTGTCTATTGAGGTCCTTTGCCCATTTTTTAATTGGATTGTTTGTCTTCCTGGTGTGCAGTTGTGTGAGTTCTTTATATATTTTGGAGATCAAACCCTCATCTGAAGTATCATTAAAAATATGTTTTCCCATATGGTTCATTCTTCCAGTGATCCCACTGCTGAGAGTATACCTTAAGAATCATGAATCACTAATTCAAAAGAGCCTATACAACCCAATGTTCATAGCAGCACAATTTACAATAGCCAAGTGCTGGAAACAGCCTAAGTGCCCATCAGTAAATGAGTGGATAAAAAAACTGTGGTACATTTACAAAATGGAATTCTACACAGCAGAAAGAAGGAGCTCCCACCCTTTACAACAGCATGGGTGGAACTGGAGAGCATTATGCTAAGTTAAATAAGCCAGGCAGTGAAAGAAAAATAGCATATGATCTCATCTATAAGTGGAACCTAATCAACAAAACAAACAAATGAGAAAATGGAACCAGAGACTTGGAAATTAAGAACAAACTGACATTGACCAGAGAAGAGGGGGAAAGAAGGGGAAAGGGCAAGCCAAGGAACATGAATAGAGGACTCATGGGCACAGACAATGTCGGGGGATTGACTGTGGGAGTGGGGGGAGGATCGGACAAGGGAGAACAATGGGGAAAATGGCGAGACAACTGTAACTGAACAACAATTAAAAAAAAAAGAGTGGAACACATCCATTTCACAAAATTTTTCAGAAGTCCCATTAATGTAGTAAAGTAAAAATAAGAAAGGGAATCTTCAAGCTGATTAGAATTAGGAAACATTAGAAAATAGTTGAGTTTAGTAAACAACTGCGACCAATTTGCATAGCTGGCTGTAGTTCTTTTTACTGAGCATAGAATTTAAGGGTATAATTCCCTCCCTCATCATGTAAGGAGATTCTGGCTCTAGATAAGTTCCAATTGTATTCTAGAAAAAGCTTTGCAATTTTTTTCTTGTGTTTACAGATTGTACAAGACAGATCTTAGCAAGGGCCTCAGAATAGCTGTGTGTCACTTTGGCACACTGGCCTTTGTCCTCAAGAAGGGAAATATCACTGTGAATTACATACATAAATATGCAGAAGACACATTACTGTGGAGGCTACAGCTACTATGGCATTGCTGTAGCTTGGCATATGTGCAGTCAGGTATGACAAAAGAGATAGGATACCCATGGGGGTACCACTGTGGGTGTTCAATAATTTAAAAAATTTCTGTGTATCTTGGAGATCTTATAGGACTGAAAGCTTGTAAAGACCCTTTTCTTATCCCCTTCTCCAATATCAAATACAACTCCAAGTTATGTAAAGAAGATAGCCATTTTATCCCATCCTCTCAGGAACTTCCTGTGGGAAGAAATTAACAAGGAGACAGATTTTAGTGGAATATATGGAGATCTTTACCACCTTCAGAGCTGTCTTAAAGGAGAGTAAACTGCCTCACAAATAATGAAATTCACTTTACTTTCAGTCAAAAAGGAGAAACTAGATCTTCATTTTCAGTGGTGATTTAGGATGGAGGGGACATGATGACCTCTAAATTCTATTCTTATTAAAAACTCCATAACATAACTTTTTCCTAATGACTCAGAGGATCATGATGAATATGAATGTGCATTGCACACTGATGCAGTGAGGTCCTCAGGGTCTATGCGGTAAGTTCCGCTGCATTTTCCTGTCATACTTTGCTCCAGGCTGCATGCCCAACCCTCTCCATGACCCTGCCCAGGCTGGTCAGCTAACACACTACATATTCTCTTCATCTGAACTGGATTCCTTGGTGGACAAGAAGCCTTGGTACATAGGACAGGACTTTGTCGTAAGAATTCCACTCAGTTAATATTTGATGAATGAATGGTGAGTGATTTCTTAGGAGAGAATGCTACTCTTCATTTACCAAGATCCCTGCCCCATGTATTCATCCAAAACCCATGCCACACAGACTCCTTGCCCTCCTCTAAGCAAAACAGCTTATGCTAGATTCTTGCTGTGGCCTGACATTTCAACCGTTTCTACCCTGTCTTCCAAAGGCCTACTCATCGGTTAAACTCCCATTTAAATATCATATCCTGTGTGAACCTTTGTCATGCATAATTACTTCTCTTACGCTCTCTTAGAATTTTATATATGCTTTTATAATATAACTTTAATGTTTTATCATATCTCTTCGATGCCATTTATTTCCCCAGTCAACTTGGAGCTTCTTGAGGACAGAGTATCCTCCCCTGCCAGTGCAGTGTTTAATAAGTGTATATTGTGTTAATAAGTGCTCAGTAGACACTGGGTAGCTGGGTGACTGAGTGAGGCAAATTAATGTGTCCTCTTGTGGCAGATGAAAGCACCTGGCTTTAAGGCATTAATCTCAGAAGGCATTTTTTCCCACTTTTAATTCCCAACTTTGTTTTAGATCTAAAAATCTGACACCTAAATTAATGAATCATGCCATACTACAGTGAAGTTTCCGGGAGGTACACACATACCCTCAAGTACTCCTATCACATTTTAACTCTTTTACATTATGATGTATTTTGAGAAAACCAGTTGTTATCACTTTAAGATCATATTTCTATGAGATAAATGTGTTTTTAAAAAGCCTATTCTATCATTCCATTTCAAATGACCATAGAATTATATAAGGTAGAGTCTGTGGGGAGCTTTCTGCGTTAAATTTTAAAGGATTTGCAGCTATAGAAGAGATTCACCCATGTTGTAATAAGTTATTGGAAACATTAATATATAAATACATTAAATGTGGATCACCATGTGGATGCTCAATCCAGGATGCAAATATTGCCTCTTTCCATTATCCCATTCATCAAATCCTTTCTAATACGATGGCTTAAAAAAAACAGTTTAAGCCTCAGTTATTGAAATTAGTTATTAATTTAACTGAATACGCACTTACTATGATAAAACTATGAAAAGCAAGCGTGAAGCCTAAACCTTAAAAAAGATTAGTTTTTTTAATTAATAATATCCTCTCTCATGTAATAAATGTGACTCAGATTCTACCACTTTCCTGTTTTTCTGATTCACTGCTGGGAATCTATGAGATCATTTTTGAAACTTAATATATTGTTGGCAATTCTTTCTCAGAAGGTAGAAGGAGCTGGTAAAGATAGTTTTTCACCATCATCATGACCACTCTGGCTCACCCCGACATCATCTCTGCAGGTTTTCTGAGCCAAGAAAGTTCTGCCCTGTGGACCCTGTCTTAGTATTCGAGGACACCAGTGACTGAACAATGATTCCATGTCACTTAGGCCAATGGAAGAACTTGGCAGTAAAACAGAAGCTTCTATTTCTTCCTCATTTAGATAAGCAACTCAGTTCTAACCCTGGGCTTACAGCAAGGCATGACTTGTCCAATTATACCGAAGAATAGCTTACAAAGCAAAACCCATTAAAATTCTGTGGTTTTTAATTGAAATTTTAGA
This sequence comes from Micronycteris hirsuta, assembly GCA_004026765.1. Taxonomy (NCBI): domain Eukaryota; kingdom Metazoa; phylum Chordata; class Mammalia; order Chiroptera; family Phyllostomidae; genus Micronycteris; species Micronycteris hirsuta. The sequence goes on along the minus strand of PVJI01007149.1, from coordinate 23,943 downwards.
GCACTATTTAGAAAAAGGAATAGTAGGTTTTGGATAAGAACAATATAATGCTAAACATACATAATATACTTGTAGAGCAGTAATAAATTATGCATAAAAATAATTTCTTACCAATTTGCATATAATAGATTTTTCTAATTATGACCTTTATTCACTTAGGAATAAAAAGCTAGATTATATATTACTTCTTTGAGCAATTTCAAGTCATTTGAATTGAGAAAATAAAATATTTTGTAGATAGAGGTAGTCTTTAACTATTTAGTAATTTGGAAAATTTGTAAATTGACTCTTTAGAGTTTAGAAGCAATTTTTCCCAAGCAGATAATGTTTTATTATTTTAATTTTGATTTATTTATTTATATTATTGTTGTTCAAATATAGTTGTCTCCATTTTCCCCTAACCACTCCCCGCTGCCCCATTCATCCCTGCCTGCCACCCTGATCCTACCCCTCTTTGGCTTTATCCATGGATCCTTTATACATTTTACTTGACAACTGTTTCCCTATTTTCCCCTCATTATCCCTCTCCTCCCTCCCCTCTGGTTACTGTCAGTTTGTTCTTTATTTCAAGGTCTCTGGTTCTATTTTCTCATTTGTTTGTTTTGTTGATTAGGTTCCATTTGTAGGTGAGATCATATGGTATTTGTCTTTCACTGCCTGGCTTATTTCACTTAGCATAATGCGCTCCAGTTCCATCCATGCTGTTGTGAAGGGTAGGAGCTCCTTCTTTCTGCTGCATAGAATTCCATTGTGTAGATGAACCATAGTTTTTTGATCCATTCATTTACTGATGGGCACTTAGGCTGTTTCCAGCACTTGGCTATTGTGAATTGTGCTGCTATGAACGTTGGGGTGCATAGGTTCTTCTGAATTGGTGATTCAGGATTTTTAGGATCTAATCCAAGCAGTGGAATTGCTGGGTCATAAAGCAGTTCCGTTTTTAGTTTTCCGAGGAAATTCCATACTGTTTTCCACAGTGGCAAGCTGATAATGTTTTATATGGAGTTGGTCTACAGGTCCACCCAAACATTTTTAAAGTATAGTGTACATGAAATACCACTAGGTTATATCAGATCCAGTACTGCAAAGATTATGGTCCCCTTATACATGAATCAAGATAATATATTGCCTTTTTTAAATGACACAAAATTGATCTGCATCCAAAGTCAGAATAACTTTAGAATTTCTGACTGCAAACAGTTTAGATAACTGTATTCAAAGTGAAGATGAGTTCTTTTCCCTTTTGTGCTACACCTTGTTGGTCTTAAGCAGCCTTTTGCATCATCAAATGCTAAGTGCTGATACATAAACAATGTTTTAAATAAAAATGGTTTCTCGATTCCACATTGGGGAATGCCTGGTGCATATCTACTTCACAATGTGAGGCGAAGTCTGTTTCAGCTTTGGCTTTGCACGTTCCTCAAGTTTGAAGACACTGGCTGTGTTCTGCTGACCTGGGACGGGGCACCTCCAGGGAAGGGATCTGAGAGGAGAAGAGAAGAAACACTGTGGCTGGGGTAGACATTGGGTGGGGGAATGACGAACAGGGGAAGGATGAGGTGAGAGAACTTATTCCACACTTAACAGCCAAATCTTCCAGTGTACCTTGATGGGTATTTTAGACAGACAGCACATTAGAGAGGTTTTTCTCTCCCTTTATCTTCCCAGAATCTCTCCACTGCCCATCTCAACGTTGTCTGAAATCATGTGCTTTCCCTGGCCACCAATAAATAATAAGGCAAAATGGAGAAACATTGACCCAAACCTGAAGAAGAAGTGGCAGTAGAAGGGAGAAGAAGCTGAAATTGGAAGACAAAGTTAGAATGAAAGCGGTGTCTATAGTAGTATGGAATGGGAATGATCTATGGCCACGGAAAAAAAAGTTCATGGATGATATGTTTGTAAAGAGGGAGTAAATGAAAAGCAGTATGTAAGTTAGAGATTATCTCTACAAATACTGGTAGGGTAACTCTCCCTCTGCTCTTCAAGGATTAGAGATCAAAGGACCATATTCTCAGCACTTAAATTTGATGATAACCATTCAGGATTACATAACGGGTTGAGGGTGGTCACACTGAGGTCCTTGACTTTGTACACACTCAACAAGAAGCTGTGGGATGTCTGTGGGGGACATACACCAAACTAATGATCAAGAAACCTGAGACTTCATCTCAGGCTTGCCCACTGAGCTCTCTGTATGATTTTTAGTAAGTCTCTGTCTTCATTATCAGAGTATTGCAGGCTTGGACAACACTAGATCATCCCTAAAAGACATTACCACTCTTCCACAAGCAGGTTTTCTGTTTCTTGCTGAGCAAACAGAATTTTTTGCATTATTAAGCAATCCATAGGCACTGATTCCTAAATGGGGTGGGTTGGACTAAGCCATTATACAGTGGATACCATTAGTGAGCCTTTGAAAGTAGGGGAAATCCAAATCTGTAACCAGAGAGCCAGCTGAGTTGTCAAATTACTACTTCACTATTTAATAATTTGTACATGTAAAATCATATCCCTATTCAAAATAGCTCATATTAGTATAATGAGGCAATGTTATTCAAAATAATGTAATGAAAAAGTCATAATAGCCTTCTTAATTTTACTGAAAGAGTTATTCACTAGACCAGCAGAAATCAGTTTGGAATCTGCCTTATACCCATTCTTAAAAGAAAAATTCAAAAAACATTTCTACTATCAAAGTCACTGCACAACTCGAAAATGATCAAAGTGTCTTTTATCCATTAGAAAATATATTCCAAAATCTTCATTATGATCTCAACACCTTTTGTGAATCACAAAGCCTTTTGCAATTTAAACCAAATTGAGGCACAAGTATGGCTTACTTTTCTGGTGAAGAGTTATTTCTGTGTTAAAATGAAAGCTAACATTGAACACTTCTTTCATGTAGGTACTATGCTAACCAGAACTGAGTGGACTTAGTGAGACAAGCAGGCATTGTTTTTACTTCTATTTTATACATAAATATTTGAGTCACTTGTTTGTAAAGACTCCATCAAATCCATCAAATGGCAGAGCTGGGACATTACCCAGGTCCACGCGATTAAATAGAATTACCATATTTTGCCATTGTATAAAGCACACCCACATTTTTGGCCCAAACTTTCAAGGAAAAAATCTTTCATTTTAATTTTTTAATTCAATTTTTATTTATTTATATTTAGATACTTGTTTTTGTATTATAAAGAAATTTTAGCATTTATTTTTGAGCATATTATGGTACAAGAAATTTTATGTAACAAATAGTTACGAAACAGAAGAACAGATACACGGTACAAGAAATTTCATGTGCTGGTAACAAATTTACAACATTTACACATCAGAAACAACACTGGTCATTTTCTGTGGTGTAAGATTCTTCCATTTAGTTCTTGGTTTGCCCATCGATGCTCCAACAACAATGAGACATCAACCACCCTCAAGGCCTTCAGCCTGACTCAGGGGACCCCAGAGTGTCTTCTCCCTATAGATCTGAGATGCTGCTGCATGACCGGAAGCCATTAACTAGTGGGTTCCTTGATGAGCTGTCTCCGTTTTCTCTTACCTTTTGAGACACAGAAGTCAGGAAAGTTTGTTCTCCCTCTTCCTAGAAGCTGTGAGAAATTGAGACCTGTTCATCCTCATAGATTCATGAGAAATCTCTGCCGTTTGAGGCAGTTTCCCCCAGAGTGAAAATCAGTGTCTCGTTTTGGGAGGAGGGATGTCTGATACAGCCTAGATTCTTAGGGCAAGAAAGACTGGTCCAACGGGCTCACATTTGTTAGAGTTACAAAATGTATTACGTGGTTTTGAGACTAGTGGGTATGACTGAGTCATGATGCTGGCAATTTAGCAGCCAACAGAGACTTCGAATTAGTGAAAATAACCCGGGGGAAACACAGCACAGAGGCCTCTGGTACTCTCACATGTCACACTTTTCCCTCTTACATAATGCCAAAAGAGTTTACATATTCCACTTTAATACTTAGCTCAAGATACCTAAGTAAACAGAAATATAACTAAAATTTAACTATGCAAATCTTTAGCTTTAGTTCTCTTTAAAAATCTAAAAGTACATTTCTTTATTTAATGGTGAGACATGAGTCACCATAGTACAAAATTAGTCATGACTGAAATACTAGCTTTGAATAATTTATACTCATGACAAAAATAATGATATTACCATAATATAAATCTGCTCAGTAAAGGGCATGTACTCACATAATTTTACAGAGCAAAGAAATCAATGGTGCAGTAGATGTTTCTCAGCTACTCCGTCATAACACAGGGTCATTTTTCTTCAATAATTTGAACATTAAAAAAATTACATGTAATAATAGACTTTCATTTTTAATTTTACTCCCAGAGAAAATCCCTCCACATATATTATTTATTTGATATTAGACATTAACATTCAGATGTATTTTCATTTAACATTAACAACGGCTAATACAAATAACTGCCAAACTATTTGATACGATGATTTTCATTGTTTATGTCAGTCATACTATTTTTTAATAAAATCTTGTGATAGGTAGTCAGATCATTCTTCTCATTTGTAATGGGGTCATGTAATGGTATGTTACTAATATTAACAGCTTTACCAACTCCCAGGGTTTAATTAGAATACCATGTGATGTGCATGGAACATGAAAACACACGAAAGGATGCTCTGGTTTCTGAGCCAGAGAAGCCTGTAGTAACATCCTTTAGACACCACTAATTCATGATGTCATGCTGCATGAGCTCATGGAGCCACGTAGTTGCTATAAAATATAAACACTGGTAGTTACAGTTCTAGAACTCAGAGTGAGACTGCCACCAGGTCCTCTTGCTCAAAATGCTTTGTGTCGTAAATTTTGGGGGAATTCTGTTCACTCTTTACCAAGTTATTTTTTTATCTTTAGAGTTATTTATTTTTAACTGCATTTTTATTGTTGACACTATAACAGATGCCCCCTCCCCCCCTTCCCTCTGGCCATCACCACATCCTTGTCCATGCCCACGGGCTATGCATACATGTTCTGTGGCTGATCCCTTCACCTTCTTTCATTCGGTCTCCCCTCTTCCCTCCCCTCTGACAGCTAGCTGTCAGTCTGTTCCATGTACCCATGCCTCTATTTCTGTTTTATCAGTTTAGTTTGTTAATTAGATTCCACAGGTAAGTGAGGTCATCTGGTATTTGTTTTTCTCTGACTGGCTTATTTCATTTGGCAAAATAACTGCTCTTCTCACCTCTTTCCGAGTTCATTTTCTGTACCAACAGTATAGTACTATATAAACTGTGAAAGAGGTTGTGACAGACGCCTGCTTAAAACCCATTCACCTATTTATCTATTTATTTACTTATCTATTTATTCTTCATCATATTGTCTCAGGTCATTTTAATTTCTTTGATTTATAATTCAGCTCTATTGTTTGGTATCACTTTATATATTGTATGATTCAAAGGGCAGTATAAGTCATAAAATACAGAATTAAAAATTAAAAAGACATTCTCATTCTCTATATTTTAAAGAAAAGTTATATTGGATGATAAGGCCTGTCCTTGCATTAATCATTGTGTGATCTGTTCAAGTTTTAGATTTAGATATAATTATCTGAAATTAAGTAAACCTATACCTGGGTAATATTTTTTAAAAAGTCATTTAAAGATACACCTCTTATACATCACACCCAAATAATTCTGGTTTTATCAGATTATAAAAAGCCCAAATATGATGAGATGTCCTTGCAGCCATGCAGACATGGACACAGATGTTTGATGTCTGTTGATCATCTGTGTGTTTGTTTGCTGCTGGAAAAGGCTGCGCTGGACCCTCTGGTATGGTCTTCCTTCTCTGTTCCAGCGTTGCAGGTTCACTCATCTACCCTAGACCTAGTCCAAAGGCGGCCAAGACCCGGGATTGCCACCGGCACCAAAGGGGAACACATGCTTTGGATTTCAATATACAATACAAGTCCAATTTAGAAAACAACACATGACAAGAGACTAGAAACTATTGTTGCACGACAGTATTATTTTTTAATTTAAAAAAACCTAAAAAGCCAAACTTTAGAGTACAATTTTCCTAACTAAGCAGGTTCTCACATCTTCAGTGCATTTAAAACATACATAAAGTTAGTTTATTCTGCTTATCAAACATATGTAAAATTAGTTTATTCTGCTTATCATTGTCCAAAAAGAAGCATTTATTTTATGATAAACCTTGACAAAAATATACAGACTTTAAGCATTTTAGTTACTTTTACTCCAGAAAGTATCACAAAGCTGAGTTCCAGAGAAGGAACCAAGAGCAGAGCTGAGTTTTCTCTCACCTGGATGGTACCAGGAGTGGGCCCAAGGCCCACGTTTGTGAAAGTTTGTCTTCCCTCTTTGCACTCTCTTCTTTCTTCCTCAGTGGTGTTGCTCACAGCCCTTGCTTCCAAGTGGGTCTGAGATGGGATCACAAGAGGCTGGAGGAACCCAGATGTCTCTGAAAAAGAAGGAAACTTGGAAAACCGTGACCTAAAGAGTGATTCTTTCATCGTAGACTTCAGGCATCAATGAGAGGGTCAAGGTTCTTTTCGATAAGTCATAGGGTTAAGTGTTGGTTTTTAAATTATTTACTCCAGAGAATCAAGGAAGTAGACCAGTGTGTTTTGCAATTTCAGTATAAAATATTTGGAGTTGATCACCTTTAAGATCTGGCTTTCACTTTCCTACTTTAGTCAGCTTTATAATTAACAAATAACAAATGATGAACCTCTCACAGACAGCTAGTATTTTCAGCCCCTTCACATTGAATGTAGTCATGAACATTAAAACAGCTTCTATTTAAGGCCATCTTCCGTATCAGTCAGAAGCTTGTCCCTAGTGCTTAATAAAGCACTTAAGAAGGAACCTGAGCTGGAAGTCGGAATAAGGATAGAAATGAAAATGATGATTATAGAAGCAAATTGAGTGTGACATGGTAATGAGGTAGAGTCTCTTGGGAAATAATGTTTGGGAAGGATTATTACTAGAGAATTTTGGCTTATTTTCCTGTTCTGAGATTTGGGACACTGGGCTTAACTTTTATGTCACAAACTGTAGGTGACAGAGTTACCGTCCCTTCAACATTCACCAAACATTAAATGAGTGACCTTGTGTGAGACCCAGGGAGATGTGGGTAAAAGGACTATTACATCTCACATTCGGTTGTAAGAAATTACTAAAAAGTGGTAAAGAAAATCCCAAAAGGACATGTTATCATTTCATCTGCTTATATACCCCAAGTAATTTAGGATTAGAAAATTTGTCACATTCAACTCTCCCACAAGGCAAATAGCCTAGTAAGATTGGTTGGCTTTATTGTTCATAATTTTTGTTGTTTATAAGCAGAAACTTAATTAAAAGAATGAAACTAAAATAACATTCAGATGGTTTGTTCTTTATGTAAACAAAGACATATTAGCTCTGAAATGGCTGTCAGTTAACTTCGTGAGCTTGGGCAAGCGCCTTCACATCTCTGGACTGCAGCTTCCTCTAGGTCTATAAAGTGAGAGTAGAACCTTAGTGTCCCTGGGGCAGTAACATGTGAAGGTGTGACTCGACCTGACACCTGGTACAGTCAGGCTGGTCGGCCCTGAGGGCTGTGTATGAAGTTGTCTCAGGAAGAGTTTCTGCACCATACACAAATGCACCCGGTTACCCAGCCGGGTCACGTTTTACAAAAGCTTTGGTAGGAGTCGCAAACGCTTTGTAGCCCTTCACTCACATTACCTCTTTTAATCCTCACAACAAAACTACACAGTGAATATGAGTAATATTGTCATTTCCATCTTACAGATGAGAACTTTGAAGCACAGAGACATTAAATAACAAGTCCTGAGTCACCCCAGCTGGTAAATGGCAGAGGCAGTATTTGGATCCAGACTCTGTGGTTCCAAAAGACTTGCCTGCTTAACCGCCGTGCCCTGTCACCTGTCTGTGTGAAGGACATGTTTAGAGCTCATTGTTAAACCTGCATTGTGAATCTGCTGAGGTTGGGGCTGGCTAAGACATTGAGGTGAGGTCAGTAACTTAAGTCAAAAGACGAACCAGGGTTGCTAATCTGATCTGGAGAAGCAGAAGTGCAAAGTCTGTTACAGAAAACCAAAATGATAGTTATCCCACGCACAGCCACATGGCTGCCAAGCAGCTGTTAGGGGCCTGGCCAAGGCTGTGGGCAGGGAAGAGGTGAGCCCACCATCCAGTTCCAACGTTGCCCCCAATTTCATAACCTCCCACGGGACCTTAAAAAGTGGCTGCTTTGGCAAAACACACCAAGACCACCAAAAACTGCTGTTCCTAGTATTTAATAAGACATTTAAGAAAGAACCTATACTAGAAGTCAGCATCTTAATTTTCAGAACAGAGAATAAGGGTAGAAATAAAAATGATGATTATAGAAATAAATTGAGTGTGACATGGTAATGAGGTAGAGTCTCTTAGGAAATAACTAATAAGACAAACACACAGTGCCTATGATTAATTGTGCTTTCTCTTTTTTCCAAAAGTTCAGGCTAAGTTAAAAAAACAGCATTCATAGTGATCAGCCTACTGTTGGTCTTACGTTAGTGGAATTTTTTTCATGTTAAACTATTTCATGTATTTGATGTTAATTTTTTTTAAAGACTTTATTTATTTTCAGAGAGAGGAGAAGGGAGGGAGAAAGAGCAATGTATGGTTGCCTCTCACATGGCCCTCACTGGGGGCCTGGCCTGCAACCCAGGCATGTGCCCCAACTGGGAATAGAACCAGGACCCTCTGGTTCCCAGCCTGCGCTCAATCCACTGAGCTACACCAGCCGGGCTGATGTTAATTTTTGAATCATGTGAGTGTGTGTGCGTTTAATGCAAAGAGTATTTCTCTTCCTCTTTCCAACAATTTTTATTAGGGATGATGGTTGAATTTCACTAAAATTTTTGGTAATTATTAATATTGTTATACTGTTCTTTCTTTATTCTGTTATTTTAATATTAGTATTTAATTAACATTTTTAGTATTGGACCATACTTACATTTTACAAGAGACTGCACTGAGCAATTCTTTAAATATACATTAGGAGTATTATTACAATTTTATAAACACAAAATAATTTTAACTTTATTCTACAAAACAAAATTTTGCTTATCTGTAACAGCAGAAGCCACTGAGACAATTTTAGAATCATCAGTACAAGGTATAGCAGTGCAAACTTTCTTTTATCTGTTAAAGTTTCACTTCTTTAGTAAATTATTTCCCTAATCACTGACAGTATCTGGTAGATCCACAAAACAAAATAAAATGTAGCCAATAGACTCAGTAAGAATCTTGCTCTTAGGGGATCTCAGCTAATGGAACATCAACTTAGAAGGCTCTCTTGTGCAAAGGAAAACTCAAGATGTGAGACAAGACAGCTCATAACTGTAAATGCTCATCTGTCATTTTTAAAGAGAGGTTAGATTGGAGGGAAAAACTAAGTTTCTCCTCAATTCAGAGGTATGAGTTTTTGCGAGATGAATTCCCTTCTTAAACATCTCTTTTGCTCCTGCAATGTAGATTAAGTAAATACTAAAGCTCTGGGCAAAAGATTCTGGGCAAAAATTGAATTTTTTTCTTTTCTTTTTATAATTGCCAGAGCCTGGATCCACTAGGTAACAGGAGGTGGGTGTGGGTACTTGCTTTCTTTGTGAAGATGAAGTGTTTTTAATGATTTAGGAGTTGGAAAGTTTCCTCGGCGAACTTCAGACCTGAATGTACGACAAGCTGTACCTCCTTCACAAAGAGAACAGTAGAGGATTCAGCTTGAAAAGATGGGTTTAGGACTCAGAAGACCAGTTCTGACACCGACTAGCTATGATACTTTAGGTAAGTCACCTTTTAAAGGCCTATTTCTTCATCCATAAGGTGGGAATAATAATACATCCCCCCCCCCCAGGGTGGAGTAAGCAATGTAAATTAGTTAGCTCAGTGCCTGGTACATAATAAAGTACTCAGAAACTGTTAAGTAAATACATATACACATTCGCACATGCTTACATTATGGAATATTTTCAAAGCTTTGAAAAACAACCTGAAATGCCTTGCTGAATCCTTTCGTTCCAAGGATACAGTCAGTTAAGTGCTTTGAGACCCAAAATGAATGGTCAAGTTCAACTAACCTAGCTAATCCAGCCACTCGAGGCCAAGCAGAACTGTACCTAAAAGTTTCAAAGCCAGGGGAATGATTCTTGTTATGAAAATTCTTCTTCAGTGAACAGTTGCCTTTACGGTACAAAGGTCTTCCTCATAGGAGATCTGACTTCTTTATGGCTTAGAAACTAATTACAAATCTTTGTCATAAGAAAGAGCTCACAGCAAGGAAGAGGAAAATAATACAAATAGTCTGCCTCCACTAATATTCAAATACTACTATATTTAAAATTAAGAATAAATATTAGTCAACGGAGCTAAGTATTACCAGTAAATTAAGTATTGATAAAATTAAATACTGATAAAAATAAATCCAAATTAATTTCACTGAAATAAGACCGAATAGGAAGGCAGCCTGGTCTGTGATGAACACCATACCTGGGAGCAGCTGGCTTTATTTATGCCTTCACTGTCTGAGGCTGTGGAACACTTCAGAGATATTTAACCCAACTGTGAGACTCCAGGAGAGTTATCTACTCTGTTAGCTCTACTTCGTTTCTGCCTATGAGAACCAGGAAAGTAAAGCTAACAGCTCCCTGGCAGCTCTAGAGCTCTTCCACGTTGCGGTAGGGCAGGTTGGATTGCAGGGCTCCAGTTGGAAAGTGGCTGCTGAAGTAGTGTAAGCCAGCCAACCAGACTCCAGGACAGCCAGAATGAGCCCTGAGAAAATTAGCCAGCTCTGAGCACCACCTCATACAATCCTTGCTCTTCAGTTTGCTCATTTGTTAAGGGCAGAAATGACCAAATTCCGTTTCAGGGCTCCTGTGAATCCTTGCATTTCCACACTGATGGCCCAAAGCTCCTGCCTTTGGAAAAAATTGCAGTTAGATTCCATTTGGTATTGACAAATTAGGCTAACAATGAATATTAATAACCGCCATCTGTAATTCTTTTCCTAATGGATGTGTAACAGGGTCTAAAGTTTCTGACACATTTAGACTGAGTGCTAAGTCACCAACCATCTGGCTCTAAGACAGCTACGCAAAGGGCTGCTCCCCGCCTGGGTGCCAGGGAGCATTTATACTAACATCCTGCTGGGCAGAAACATGCAGAAGCAGTGACTGTGACTGGCCCACAGTCAAAAGCCAAACAGATTTGACAAACAACTGGGCTGTGAGAACAACAGAATAAAACTTGTTTCTGGTGAAAATTATGCCTTTGAAGCAGCAAAGTTGAGGCAAAGAAAAGCTAAATGGCTGAAGAAGGAAGGCACATACAGTGGATGTCAGTAAAGAAAGCCTTTATTTTTTTTTATTAAAGATTTTATTTATTTTTAGAGAGAGGGGAAGGGAGGGAGAAAGAGAGAGAGAGAAGCAGCAATGGATGATTGCCTCTCACGTGGCCCTCACTGGGGACCTGGCCCACAATCCAGGTATGCGCCCTGACTGGGAATCGAACTAGTGACCCTTTGGTTTCCAGCCTGTATTCAATCCACTGAGCGACACCAGGCAGGGCAAGAAAGCCTTTAGTTTGGACTTAAAAGTATAACTCTGCTGAAGGTTTAACTGTCCTTTCACAAATACACCCCCCTGCAGAATGGCTGGTAAGATGTGACCGAAGATGTTCCTGATACTAGATTGGATTATGCTAACACTGCTGGTCCTCATCACCTGATTTCTCTGTTGCCAGTGGGCCTTTTGAAAAAATGTCTGCCTGGAAAACTGTACCGTGTCATATACATGTATTTATCATACATTTGTGCTTCAGAGATTACTCACACCTCTAAGTTTGATTAATTTTCTGTAATTAAATATAGATTTCTGTGGCCCCCAGGTGTCGGGAATAAATTTGATAAAAACGAGCTTCTCATCCCCTGTGCTAGGCTGAGAGCAGGACTGTTTTGCATAACTTATTAGTAGAATATTCACATGGACTGTGTACTCCACTATCACACACTCAGTCCTTGCACAGGGAAGCCCTTCCTTCTCCAGTGCCTTCCACGTGCTCACTGATTCCTTTACTAAGAAGTGCAACCAGAAGTCTAACTTAAATTCAGGTGTCATTGGGAGAGGTGACATGTTCTCTGGAATTCAAAGGTTCAAAGGAACAGAATTAATCCCATACCTCGCAGAAGAAATTTTAACCATTCTTGGATATTTCTATATCATCCTGAAAAAAAAATCCCAGAATACCACAAATGTATCAGTTACGTATTTGACTTCCAATATGTCAGAACCCACGAGGAAGGTGGGGAAATGTGCCCTCTGCCGTGGTCTCAGCTCTTACTCATGCTGGGGACACAGGTTCCCAACAGTGTCTGCCTGGGCTGTGGCTCAACCCACATGCAGCTCAACTGAACAGCTACCGCGTATATAAGGTCAGCTGCCAATGTCAGGCATTGCTTTTAGCATTCTTCATACATTGTCTCATTCGACCTTTATAACACCTCCGCAATGAAGGCATGAAGTAATATTTTCTATTTTATAAATGAGGAAAATGAGGCTGTGTTAATCTGGGGCCTCGACGAAATAGATGTCCCCTTGGGATTAAAACTACAAGGATTTTATTAGGGAAGATGCTTGTGAGAGAGGAAATAGGAAAGGAACTGAGAGATTGGGAGAGCTGTCACTCCCTGAGTCATGCCTACCCCTGGGGGAAGGAGAGGAAAAAGCATCCCAGGCTACTGTGGGGGTCTAAGGAAGTTCCCCCAATGTCATCAGGGAGTTGGTCAGCCAGGGAGTTCCTTGAGTCAAAGTCACCAAGGTGTCCCTTGTCTCCCAGGGATAGGCCTGCCTTAGTAGCTGCATAATGGATTTCAGAAGCTGGGACCCTGATCAATTATTCTCCCTGAAGTTGGTGATCTGAGAGGCCCTTTCTCATGGTTGCCCAGTAGCTTCGGTCAGCTTAAGCTGCTGGGACCTCACAGCCGGCTAATGACAAAGATCCGAGGCCTGTCCCCACTCATCCAGATGTGTGTGACTAGAAGCCCAGAGGCGCCCCACACTGCGCCTAGGCCCCTTCCACGTGCTCTAGACTTCCCAGCCTGTGAAGGCAGGCAGGCTCACGAAGCGGCAGAGGCCCGCGCACAGGGGAGGGCCCCTGTCAGAGGCTGTGCTTTGCCCCCTAGGACACCGCTCTCCCACTGCTTTAATAATTCGTTATAAAACAAACACAGTCACCACGGGAGCTGCTGCCAGAGGATAATGGCCTCCTGCTTTGCGGCTAAGCACTGACGTTCAGCTCTGCCTCACAGCCACAGCAGACTGCTGCTTCCTGTCCCAGCGCTCTCACCCAGGAGCGGTCTCTGCTAATTAAACTTGCCATGCTATACAGCAGAGCTTGACATTTGTTTTCTTTTCAGCCTGGTGGTGAAGGTTTAGAGACCATATTTTTTAACCTACCTGTTCTTCCCAGCCCAGCATTGATATGACCCACAAAGAAGCACAAACAGATTTAATTAAAGCTCAAAAGTTCCAAAATTTTGTCTCAGTAAGAACTACCAGCTGTCAGAGGAATTCAGTCACAAAACGATTTCTTCAACTGTATGTAGAAGTGGAGACTTGTGAAAGTCCTTTGAATGCCATGCCAAGATTATTCCCAGCTGAGCACTAGACTCAGGTTCAAGTTCATAAACCTAGCCTTGGATACAACATCCTGTGGGATGTGCTTCAGGATCTAGCACCTTTAGACCTGACAGCATCTTTTGGCTCTGTGATCATGTTTTAGACTTTTGGTTAGAAAAGAATATTCTGTCTACTACCTACATTTCACTGGTAGGTTCAGAATATTAACACACTTCTTACCCCATAGAAGTGGCTACTTCCTCCGCAGCGCAGGGCCTTAGAACTGTGCATTACCCCAAGCATTGAACACCACACACTTGTTCATCTGGGAAGGCAGGATAGTGAGATAGCATTTGAAATGTCTGTGTAAGAGCCAGGAGGGTGAGCTTCCTTCAAGGTTCTTCCTGTAATTTGAAGGCAGTAAACTACATGAAATTACCTACCTTCTACATCAGCGATTTTCAGCCTTTTTCATCTCATGGCACACATAAACTAGTTACTGAAATTCTGCAGCATGCCAAAAAATATTATACTTTTTCTGATTTGACAAAAAATGAGGTATAATTTTGACTCATTCACACTGGCTACTGTTGTATTGTCTATTGCCATTTTTTTATTTGACAATCTAAGGAAAAAGAGGTTAATGCGCCTGACTACATAGTCAGGTGTTGCATGTTTGAAAAATCCCTTGGCACACCTGTTGAAAATTGCTGTTCTAGAACAGCATTCTGAGATAACCAGGAGGTGTTCAGAATAGATGCCAGAAATCCATTATCCTCCCTCATTTCTGCCTCACCCCCCACCCCCGCCAAGTAACAAGCTATCCTTAGTGTCCAGCCCCTCCACCACTTATTTGGGGTCCAGACCCTAGTATCTGCTGGTCTCCGGGCCAAAATACCTTCTTCTCTTTCTGTACCTCCTCTTTGCCTCCTGGTTTTCCTCACTCATCACTGTGCTACCCCATAAACCAAATGTACCCCAGCCTGTCCCAGAAGTCCATTTGTCATTGTTTTCTCTTTTTTGGCCAGAGAAAAAGAAAGCAAATTTGTAGCACAATTAAATGAAAACAACTTTGAGAAAATTAACAGGTTATTTTAACTAAATATTAAAAGACATGGAAAATCCTCTCCTGAGCACAGAGGAAAAGCATGTATGCTGCAGAGCAGGGGATGAGGAGGAGTTTGTGAGGAAGGCAAGGAACAATTATTCACTAAGCATCAAGTAATGCCAAGAAGTTTAGCGGTGTTTTTCTCTTTAATAAGTTATTACATAACTCTTTTAGAGTTCAAAAACAAAATGTACATTTCACATAATGCAAACACAACAAGGTTTATAAAATAAAGTCAACTGTATCTTATCACCACCTTCACCACCCTCATCTTCTAGGATCAGCAGCCGCAATGGTTTTGTTATGTTCTGATTTGACAAATATCTATTAGCTATTCACTTTTTGTGAGGCTGTGTTATGACAAAGGTCTTTTTTTTTTTTGATGTGTGAACTAAACGGACAAAACGACCTGCTATCCTGCATCTCATATACAAGTGGAAGAAGACAAACACTTTAAAACTAAGTAAGCAAAACAACGATTATATCAGAAATAATAAGCACTATGGAGGAAAATAAAACAGGGAGGGGGAAGAAGGGACTAAGGTAGGGGTCTGGGCAGGTGAGCAGTCTTCGATAGTGCCACCAGGGAACACGTTGCTGAGAAGGTGGCACTGAGTGAATACATGACGTTGGTAAAAGTGAGTGAATATATATTCTCTAACTTTCTCTGTGTTCATATAAATATTCTAAACATAAATACAAGCATATGGTGTTCCTTAATGCTTTTTACATAATGCGATTGTATTCCATATATTATTTGCAACTTGTTTTTTCCACTGAAAAGTAAATCATTGACATTTCTCTGGGTTAGTACATACAGATTTAGTTCATTGTTTTTATTAACTACATAATTTTCCATATTTTGTGTGAACCATAATTTATACAAATATTCCTATCTTGATGGAATTTGTGTTATTGCAGTTTCCACATTGTATTTTATTCTCTTTGAAAATACGAGCAATGCAAACTTTTCTAGGCTTTATTTTTTCATGGCAAATTTTATATATTTTAAATATTCTATCTATTGTATTTAGGGCAACTTAAAGTGAACTAGATTTATTATTCCATTTTCCAGAAGCAAAGAAGTTCAAAATAGTTAAATTGGTTTGCACTTGGCCCTTTAGCTAGTCTATAGAAAAATAAAGATTTAACCTCAGGATAGTATGGTGTCACAAATACTACATTCTCAAGCTGTAGATCAAGATGGTGAAATAGGAAGATCCTAAGTTCAGCTCCCACAGACACATCGAAACTACAACTACGTATAGAGCAAATATGGTTGAGAACAACTTGAACACTAGCAGAGCAAATTTTCTGCAGCCTAGGATATAAAGAAAAAGCCACATCAAGATGGGCCACTTTTTCAAAACCAGGAGACATAGCTGATCTACTAATACACAGAAACAAACAGAGAGAGTTAGACAAATCAGAAGATATAGGAATATATCCCAAACCAAAGAAGAAGAGAAACCCCCAGAACAGAAACTAAATGAAATGGAGATAAGCCACCTACACTAATTCTGGAAATCAGAGTTAAATACACACACACAAATACAATCATAAAGCAAGAGTATTTGACATTGAGATGTGAAATAATTTAAAAATAATATTTTTTTAAGGAGGTGGTGATTTTTGAACAAGATGAGAGAAACATGGCTCACCTCCTTGCACAACCACATCAAAATTACAACTAAAATAGAGAACAACCATCACTCAGAACCATCAGAAATCAAGTTGAATGAAAGTCCAACAACTACAGAATTAAAGAAACACCACATCCATCCAGACTGGTAGGAGGGGCAGAAACAAGGAATAGACCCGTCACATGTCCAGGTGTGGTGGATAAAATTTTGGGAGGGATATCTCAGTGGCAAGGAATCTCAGCCACATACCAGGTCCCTAAGCTCAGGGGTCCAGTATCAGGAAAATAAATTCCAAATAACTTCTAGCTACAAAAACCAGCAGGAATTGAATCCATAGAAGACACTCCTGGAGTCCCAAGCAGTTCTCTTTAAAGAACCCACACATGGACTTACACAGCCGCACTCCCTCTGGGCTCCAGCACCAGGGTAGCAGCTTGAAAGGCATCAGTGGCATACAGGGAAGAACTGAAGTTTCTAGCATCGAGGCGAGAGCTGGGAGATATCTTTTTCCCAGAGAGAAAGGCAGAAAGAAGCCATTGTCCCTTTTCTTACCCTTCTCCCAACAGAGCCACAGAGTTGTAAGGTGGGTGCCCTATCTGAGACTCCATGAACCTGACTAATACTGTTTGCCCGCTCTGGAGTTCCTCTGAGGCTCCATCCCACCCAACTTACAGCTGTTAACAGTACCTTCTCCGTATGAAGGACTGGTTTTGGCTCAAGCTATACTACTCCTTAAATCCTTTCAAACAAGCAACCGCTGGCCTCAGTGAGCCTACAGACCCTGTACCTCTTGCTAAGTGGCCCCAGGCCTGGCACTAGCAGCAGCCAGCCTAGTTTCACAGCTTGGCATTGCCAAGTGCTTAGTGAAGCACAGCACAAGTAGCAGCCTTCTCAGATTGCTTTACAGCTCAGGCAAGGTGGCCCAAGGAAAAACACAGGTGGGGGCTGACATTGGCCTGCACCACCTGGGAAACCCCAGGACCAGTGTACACAGTGGACAGTTACAGACCATGTCAGAGCACCACCACATTTGCCCTGTACAACTGATCCTTCACAGAGGGTAGATGTTGGTAGTCAGTGGTCACATCCAGTCCTTGCAGCTGACTGGCCTGGGTAGATCCCTCCCATTGACCTGCTGACAGCCACCAAGACTCAACTACAAGAGGAAGGTGTACTCAGCCTACAAAAAATACCCCACACAACTCAAGTACCCAGCTTGGGTGATAAAGGAGGCTGTGCCATAGGATACTACAAGACACCTACTACATTAGGCCATGCTACCAAAAGTCATAGGAGTCATAGAAACTCTACCTAGACATAAACACAGGGAGCCTGCCAAAATGAGGAGATGAAGAAACATGGCCCAAATGAAAGACAGAACAAAACTCCAGGAAAAAAGACTTCTGGCCAAGATGGAGGCATAGGTAGATACACTTTGCCTCCTCTCACAACCAAAAGAAGGGTAACAACAAATTTAAAAACAAAAAATAACCAGAACTGCCAGAAAATCAACCTGTAAGGAAGTCCAACAACCAAGGAGCTAGAGAAGAAACATTCACCCAGACTGGTAGGAGGGGAGGTGACAAGCAGCCAGGATGAGGAGGACATGTGGCAAGGCATTGGCTCTCAACCAGGTGGTCCAACATTTGCATGTAGATAAACCAGGAACAACTAGGGAGCAAGACAGGCCACTCAACCCAGGATTCCAGCACAGGAAAATAGAGACTAAAAATTACTGACTGTAAAAACCTGTGGGGGTTGAGGCAGTGGGAGAAACTGCCAGTTTCACAGGAGAGTTCATTGGAGAGACCCACAGGGTTCTAGAACATACGAAAACCCACCCACCCAGGAATCAGCACCAGAAGGGCCCAATTCACTTGTAGGTAGTGGGGGAAGTGACAGAAAGCAAGGCAAGAGCTGAGCAAGCATCATTGTTCCCCCTCTGACCCCCCCTTCCACATACAGCACCACAATGCAGGGACATGTATTACCCCACCCTGGTGAATACCTAAGGCTCTGCCCCTTACCATGTAATAGTTGCGCCTAGACAAAAAAAACATGGCCCAGATGAAAGAACATATCAAAGCTCCAAAAATAGAACTAAGCAATGAAGAGATAGCCAACCTACCAGATGCAGAGTTCAAAACACTGGTAGTCAGAATGCTCACAGAAATGGTTGAGTATGGCCGCAAAATAGAGGAAGAAGTAAAGCTATGCAAAGCGAAATAAAGGAAAATGTACAGGGAACCAACAGTGACAGGAAGGAAACTGGAACTAAAATCAATGCTTTGGACCAGAAAGAAGAAATGATCATTCAATCAGAACAGAATGAAGAAATAAGAATTCTAAAAAATGGAAGACAGGCTTAGGAACTTCCTGAACAACTTTAAATGCTTTAATATCAGAATCATAGGGGCGCCAGAAGGAGAAGAACAAGATCAAGAAGTTGAAAACTTATTTAAAAAAATAATGAAGGAAAACTTCCCCAATCTGGTGAAGAAAATAGATTTCCAAGGAGTCCAGGAAGCCCAGAGAGTCCCAAAGAAATTGGACCCAAAGAGGAACACACAAAGGCACGTCATAATTGAGTTACCCAAGATTAAAGATAAAGAGAGAATCTTAAAAGAAGAAAGAGAAAAGGAGAGAGTTAGCTACAAAGAAGTTCCCATAGGATATCAGCTGATTTCTCAAAAGAAACCTTATAGGCAAGAAGGGCCTGGAAAGAAGTATTCAAAGTCATGAAAGGCAAGGACCTACATCCAAGATTACTCTATCCAGCAAAGCCATCATTTAGAATGGAAGGGCAGATAAAGTGCTTCTCAGATAAGGTCAAGTTAAAGGAGTTCATTACTAAGCCCTTATTATATGAAATGTTAAAGGGACTTATCTAAGAAAAAGGAGATGATCAAAACTATGAACAGTAAAATGACAAGCTCACAAGTACCAACAACTGAGCCTAAAAACAAAACAAAACAAAACAAAACAAACTAAGCAAATAACTGGAACAGGAACTAAATAACAGAAACGGAGACAGGGAGAGTTATCAGCAGGGAGGGGGGCGGGAAATGGAGGAACATTGTGACAACTGCAATAGCATAATCAATAAAATATAGTTTAGAAAAGGAAATAGTGTAACATAACATAAAATAGCCCAATATAATATAAAGCACAGTCATGCACTGCATACAGGACATTCGGTTCAATGCCGACCGCACAAGTGATGGTGGTCCCATACGACTGTAATGGAGCCAAACAATTTTTACCATCTGGCGATGCTGGCGATGCTGTCGCTGCTGTAACATTGTAGCCAACACATTCTCGCACATTCGTGATGATGCTGGTGTTAATACACCTCCTGCATTACCAGTTATATAGTCACGTAGTGCACACAGGTATGCACATTTCGTAAAGTTAATAATGATAACAAACTCTGTCCTTTGTTGGTGGATTTATTATACTACATTTTATTGTCATTTTAAATATTTTTTATTTTTTATTTTAGAGAGGGGGGAGGGAGGGAGAAAGAGAGGTTGAGAAACAGCAATGTGAGAGAGAAATATCCATTGGTTGCCTTCTGTGTGGTCCCTGGAGGACCAAACCTGCAGCCCAGCACGTGCCCTGACCAGCAATCTAACCGGCGACACTCGGTTTGTGGAACAACATCCAACCAACCAAGCCACACCAGCTTGGTCTTTATTGCTATTGTAGAGTGCACTCTGTGCACTTACAACAAAATTTCGCTATAAAACAGTTAGCGATATTATGCTGGCAGCAGCTTCACGTATCTCGTGTTAACTGCATCACTTGACTGTACCATTTTCTCTGGTGCTTGATTTAATCTCGTATAGTTTTATAAATATAGATTAGCCTAAGGTCACGGTGTTTATCAAGTCTACAGTAGGGTACAGTAATATCCTAGGCCTTCATATTCACTCACCAATTACCCATAGCAACTTCCAGTCCTGCAAGCTCCATACACAATAAGTGTATCATTTTTCTATCTTTTATACTGTATTGATACTGTACCTTTTCTATGTTTAGATGTGCTTAGATGTGCAAATACTTCTATTGTGTTACCATTGCCCATAGTATCCAGTAGAGTAAGATACTACACAGGTTTGTAGCCTAGGAGCAATAAGCAGGTTACTTCCATATCATGGCTATTGTCCTTCTTTGTCTTCTTACAGCCTTTGTTTTAAAGTCTATTTTGTTAGTTCCAGCCAAGATGGAGGTGTAGGCAGAAATGCTTTGCTTCCTCACAAAACAAAAAAGAAACAAACAAAAAAAAGGATGACAACCAATTTAAAAACAAGGAACAACCAGAACTGCCAGGAAAATTATTTGCATGGAAATTCAAAACCAAGGAGTTAAAGAAACATTCACCCAGATGGTAGGAGGGGCAGAGACGGGCCGCCGGGTGGAGAGGACGGGTGGCAGAGCATGGCTGGCAGACCACATGGGCGGTCCTACAGTCTCACGCAGACAAGCCCAGGGAAACAACAGGGGAGTGAGACACACCGTGAAACCCAGGGTGTCAGCATGGAAATTAAAGACTCAAAACCCCAGGCTGTAAAAAAAATCTGTGGGGGTTGTGGCAGCAGAAGAAACTCCCACCCTCACAGGACAGTTCATTGGAGAGACCCACAGGGTCCTAAAACATACACAAGCCCACCCACCCAGGAATCAGCACCTGAAAGGGCACAATCCCCTTGTGGAAAGTGAGGGAAGTGGCGGAAAGTGGGACAAGAGCAGAGCAAGTAGCATTGTTCCATCTCTGACCCCTGCCTCACAGACAGCACCACAAAGCAAAAGGGAAGGTTGCCCACCCTGGCGAATACCCAAGGCTCCACTCCTTACCATGTAACAGGTGCTCTGAGACAAAGAAACATGGCCCGAATGAAAGAGCAGATCCAAGCTACAGGAAAAGAACTAAACAATGAGGAGATAGACAACCTGTCTGCTGCAGAGTTCAAAACGCTGGTAATAAACATGCTCTCAGAATTGACTGAGCTCAGTCACAAAGTGAAGAGAGAAATGAAATAAAGGAAATACATAATATGAAACAAAGGAAAATATACAAGGAACCAACAGTGAAGGGAAGAAAACTGGGACTCAAATCAACGATTTGAAACAAAAGGAAGAAATAAACATCCGACTGGAACAGAATGAAGAAACAAGAATGAAAAAAAAAATGAGGAGAGGCTTAGAAACCTCTGGGACAACTTTCAGTGTTCCAACATCCAAATCATGGGGTTGCGAGGAGAAGAGGAAGAGCCAGATATTGAAAACTTATTTGAACAAATAACGAAGGAAAACTTCCCCAATCTGGTGAAGGAAACAGACTTCCAGGAAGTCCAGGAAGCCCAGAGAGTCCCAAAGAAATTGGACCCAATGAGGAGCACACCAAGACACATCATAATTAAGTTACCCGAGATTAAAGATAAAAAAAGAATCTTAAAAGCAGCAAAAGGAAAGAGTTAGCTACAAAGGAGTTCCCATAAGGATATCAGCTGATTTCTCAAAAGAAACCTTACAGGCAAGAAGGGCCTGGAAAGATCTATTTGAAGTGAAAGGCAAGGACCTACACCCAAGATTACTCTATCCAGCAAAGCTATCATTTAGAATGGAAGGGCAGATAAAGTGCTTCCCAGATAAGACAAAGATAAAGGAGTTCACCATCACCAAGCCCTTATTATGTGAAATGTTAGAGGGACTTATCTAAGAAATAGAAGATCAAAAACTATGAACAATAAAATGACAACAAACTAACAACTGAACCTGAAAAAACAAAACAAAAACTAAGCAAACTAGAACAGGAACAGAATCACAGAAATGGAGATCACATGGAGAGTTATCAGTGGTGAAGGAGGAAGGATGGGGGGGGAAGGTACAGAGAATAAGAAGCAGAATAGTAGGCACGAAACAGACAACGGGAGGTTAAGAATAGTATAGGAAATGGAGAAGCCAAAGAACTTACTTGTACAACCCATGGACATGAACTGCGGTGGGGGGAATGCTGGAGGTTGAGGGGGGTGGTGCAAGGAGAAGGGTGATAAAGGGGAGGAAAAAAATTGGGAAAACTGTAATAACATAATCACTAAAATGTACTTTTAAAAAATCAGCTATTAAGGTTTGGAAGAAAAAAAATAAAGTCTATTTTGTTAATACAGTTATCGCTACTCCAGCTCTTTTTGGTTTCCATTTACTTGAAATAGGAGGTCTGTCCAGAAGGTATCCAGCCATGTACTATGAAGAATAGAGAAATTTTTTGAAGTAGATATAAGATACAAGAAATGTGTACCCTCGGTCCCCTTCAAAGTAGGCACCTGGGACCTCACACAGTCCCAATTGCCATCAGCTGCCCCATCGTGTTTTCCTGAATCTCATCAACGGTCTGAAATCTCTTCCTTTTCAAAGGTGATTTTAATTTGGGGAAAAGCCAGACGTTGCAGGGTGCCAAATCTGGGATATAGGGGGGCTGAATCACTTGGGTGATTTAGTGTTTTGCCAAAAAACTATGTAAGACTTGATGCATGAGCAGGTGTGTTGTCTTGATTAAGCTGCTAATCACCAGTTGCCCATAACCGTGGCCTTCTGAATCTTCCAAATAGTTTCTGTGGGGGAATGTTCAAGCTTAATGCAAAATTTGATGCAGATTCTTTGCTCTACTCACTCAGTCATTTTGAATGTGACAGCCACCCAACACACATCCTCACTCAATTGTGTCTAGTGCCCCCACTGACTGGTACAGTGAAATCATCATTGTTCATGCATGTGCATTCCAGTCCACTCTCCTCGGCTGCCAGGTTACATCAATGTCATGCAAACCGTTTTTGTTATATTAACAGTGGCTGGACTTTTTCTGGACAAGCCCCATCATATATATATATACATAAAATATATGATATACAGATAAATTGATCCATATCTCTACCTTTATCTATCTATCTCTATCTCCTCCATCTCTATAAATAATTCTTGCCCCTTCAGACCTTTCAGTCCAGACTGAGAGGGAGGGAAATAAAGCAAGCATGCGTTTAGAGGTTTGTATTTAATAATGCGTTTCAGCAATAACAATTCAAAAGAGCATAGTAATATCCACAGGTCAATTTTCCCTCTTTTTTTCACCTTTATTTCTAGCACGCCTGATAAATTTTACTCCACCTCTGATAAATCCTTTTTTAAAAAATAATTCTGTGGTAGTTGTGATTTTTTTACTTTAAAAATCTATACTTTTTTGTATAGTTTTAGGGGTTTTGTCATTATTTTCCTGAGACGTAATATTCTGGTAGCCTTGGGTTTTGTCAACCACTTTGTGTGGCAGTGATTTCCACACGTGTGTAAACACACAGTCCTGAGAATTTACACGTTTTGAGCACAGCTCCGTGTGATTCCTGTGTGAGCAAGTGTGGATCATGTCTGTGGGATGGGAATTCTCTAATAGGAATTTGGCAAAGGTGTATCTTAAAAAATTCTGGCTTGCTGATCTCTGAATATTACTTTAACCTGGTCGTG